>JAUMHM010040223.1:0-15590 GCA_032362435.1 Melikaiella ostensackeni
CCCCCCCCCCCCCCCCCCCCCCCCCCCCCCCCCCCCCCCCCCCCCCCCACAAATTTTACACAAATCTAATACATTCTGTGATGAGAATCTAACAAGGAAAAACTTATAGGCGAAACGTGCATTATTTTCACACATGAAAAAAATTTGAAAAAAAATTTATTTCTCCGAAAACTGTTGACAAAAGTAAAGAAAACAAAAAAGTGTTATATGAAAATCAAAAAACAAATAAATGTAAGTTTTTGCGGTGTCAGATACTGGAAAAATGTGGCAGAGCTTTTTCATAGAAACGATAACATTGCACGCTAGGGCTCAGTAAATTTCTTATTCTTAACTTATAATCTGAAAAGGGTGGAAAAGTTGTTAATTGAATTCAGAATGACTACCCTAAAGTTTGATTTTTAAAAAAAATTTTTACCTTTCTCGCATCGATGTTATGCATGATAATGACAAAAATCGTGGGAAATGTACTCCTAAAGAAACACATAAACGCAAACTGTAACATTAGTGAAGAAATCGATTCTTTTACATTTTTTGCAATTTTTCATTGCAGAAAATTACCATAGTTTCGATTTATTTAATATTTTTTTATACTTAAGTCTTCTTCATACATATCTAGAAACATGTAATAAACTTTTGAGGCAGAGAGTCGACAAACTGGTAATAGCTATTAGAAAATAGCGAAAAGTCAAATTTTTAACACTTTTTGCAACTTTGAATCTATTTGCGATACATAATGAATTTTATGACGGAGTACACATTGTACAGTTACGAATGCAGTTGCTGTATACAAAATTGTCTACCCATTTGAACCTTAGAGATATTTTTTTTCACATAAAATAATAAAAATTGTGCGACTCTTTGTTATTGTCATGCACAACGTCGATGCGGTTAAGGTAAGATTTTTTTAAAATGAAACACTACAAGACTACCTACTTAAATTGACTTTTTTTGACGCATGATAAAATGTTCGATTGACTCTCCATTTATCTGATTTTCTACTTGATCAACGAATTATCCTGCATAATGATCCGATTCTCAAGATCGATTATTATGTTACCAAGACATTCTTTTTTGTTGAAAATTCGTCTGTTTAGTTCTGAAAATTATCTGTTTTGGTAGGAGTTTCATCATTTTTGATTAAAAATTTTGTTATTTGGTTGAAAATTTGATTATTTCGTTAAAAATTCTTCGTTTTTTGTCAAAAATTCATCTTTTTTCATTGAATTGAACTGGTTTTGATTTAAAATTGCAAACTTTTTTCGTTGAAATATCAAATGTTACATTTTTCGTGAGGAATTCATCCCTTTTGGTTGAAAATTCCAGTACTTGGTTGAAGGTAGAACTGCTTTGTTAAAAATTCATTTTTTTATTTGAAAATTCATAATTTTGGTTAAAAATTCATCTCTTTGGTTGAAGATTGAACTATAATATTTTTGAAATTAGTTCTTTTTGTTTAAAATTCATTTTTTTAACTGAAAATTTAACTATTCCATCTTTGGTTGAAAATTTATCTTTCCTGGTTGAAAATTCATGTACTCTGTGGAAAATTCGTCTTCTTCTTGTTTTCCCACTTAAATGCGAGCTACATTAATGGAATCCAATAAAAGCATCCAACTTCTTTCGGTTGAGAGCTTAGTCTTCAATTCTTTTTGGTTAAAAAGTCTACAATCATATTTTTGGGTTAAAAATTCAATTGTTGGGATGAAAATTCAATTCTTTTGCTAAAAAGTAATCTTTTTTGGTTAAAAATCAGCCAGTTTCGGTTTACAATTTAATTAATTCCTGGAAAGTTCGACTTTCTTGGTTGAATTAAACTGTATTTCATTTAGAATGACAATAGTTTTGGGTTAAAATATACACTGCTACATTTTTTGTTGAGAATTCAACTATTTGGCTGAAAATTTGTTTCTTTTTTAGTTAAACATTAATTTTTTCAACTCAAAATTTAAATATTGCACTATGGTTGAAAAAATATATTTTTTTAGCTATAATATCAATTATTTAGTTGAAAATTCATGTCTTTTGTTGAAATTTTTAAAACTCATATCTTTCGACAAATAATACTGTCCTGCATCGTGAAAATAATAGAATGTTTTATCAGTTTTTATTTCTCAAGAGTCGTAAGAGCCATGTGTGCTGACAAGAGGCACAAGTTTAAAATTTTAGAATTAATTTCTATCGAAAATATTTTTTTCAATGAATAATTTTAATTTGGAATGACAATGAATTAAAATAATTTTCATTTTGTTGAACGGAAACGAAAATTATTCCCACGCATATAAAAATAAAATAAATAATGTATTTCGAGAACCAAATACGTATTTATTCTCCTGAAATCCCTTGAAATATCATCATGTCACTCAAATCGATTCAAATCACTTGAAATCTTCCGAAATTTCTCGAAATCCCTTGAAATAAAAAAATCGATGATGTGAATGTTGCAATGTCATTTTTGGCTAGTTTGGAAATCACCCATTATCAAATTACCGTTTTTGAGATTAAACACACAATGAACATTTTTTGTGATATGAACCAAAATTGTTTACATCAGAGAAACTAATGCATGGCTATCCGGTAAAAAAATCTTATTTGATTCAGAAAAGTTTCTTGGATATTTCGAAAAAATTTGAATTACAGAATAATTTCCTTGCCTTCACTGGGACTACTAAAATGATTAACTTAATTATAGACAGCTTGAAATTGTTCTAACTGAAGCACTTATTACAAGAAAACTATAATTTAATTATTACAAAAACTTTATTGATATCCGCTGTTGAGAAGAAGAAAATAATAGCATTAATTTCCAAAAAAGCTTGTCATACAGCTTTCCTATGAAGAGTGGAGAGATATCTGACGATTCATAGTGAGAATCAATGTTAAAATAAAAGTTTCACTATAATAAAATGTGGATCGTTTAACATTATATACGCCTTTGAAAAATAAAATAGCAATATTTCAGCATTTCACTAATGGAATGTTGAAAAGATCACAAGTTTATTTTACATGGTGAAGTCAATTTGTGAAAGTATTGGCTAATTCTTTAGTGATTTCAATTAGTAATCACTCATTTAACTTTATTTGTCGACTGTTTTTGATATGAAATGGCGCACGTGGAGTAAACGACTCAACGCGTGTGAGATGCGTGACTTTGTGTAAAATAAAATAGATTATAAGTTTGTAGATAATAATATTTTTCCATTGTAAGGCAATTGTTTCAGTTAAGCTGAATATGTTACACAATAGCGTTCTTTTATTAAACTTTTCTATTTTTCACGTTTTTCGTTCCTATGAACTTTTTTCAACTACTATACACGACTGTAAATGAATTCATATATTTTTACAAAGAAATTTGTAGTGACTCACTTAAACGTCAGAACAAAATTTTAGGAGAGGCAAAAAACGGTGTAGCTTTTGTGATTTTGATTTTGAAAGAAGTACATTTACAATAAGCGTTTTTAGTCCTCGCGAAGCAGTACTAAAGAATCATTTAAGAGCAATTGAGACTTTGAACTAGAGAAAGCAATATTTTAGCATTTCACTGAAGGACAGCGTTTATTGATTACGTAACGAACAAAGGAATAAAAATGAGATAGATGAGACATTTATTAGATGAGATATTTATGACAATCTGATAAAGATCACAATATGACATTTATTCTTTTGTTCCCTTATGTAATTAATGCACGCTCCTTAATGGAATAGTGGAAAAATCAAAAGTGTATTTTGCTCGAGTCAGTTTGTAAAAATGTTGACTTATTGAACTTTTTTTGTCCTCTATTTTCGATATGAATTGATGCATATGACATTTGTCAGATGCTTGCGATTGTGCTTCATCGGATTTCGGTGTTTCTGTGAGTGCACAATTATTATATGAATTATTTTCAAAGCGAATGAAGCGAGGTAAAGTGGGCCAAGTGTATAAATAATACTTGTTTTCACATTTTTAAGCAATGACTTGTAAATACGTTATCTTATTGTTGCGGGAGAGGTACCGCAGCTTAAGTACAAGTTTGTAAAATGTTACACACTCACGTTCTTTTAATAAACTTTTCTGTTTGTCACGTTTCCTATTTCTATAACCTTCTTTTCATTCATATATACACAAAGAACCCTTAATAAACTCATATATTCATTTTATTTCTATTTTATCTCCAAGAATTTAAAGAAATTACCTAATACAATTTCAAAGAGAATCTCAATTTTTCCAGGGATTTCAAAGATTTTAATTTATTTACTTTCAAAAGAAAGCACGGGATTTCAAAGGATTTAGAGAGATGCCTCAGTATTTTTACGAATTTTGAAGAATATCAGGGGGATTTTAAAGGGATTTGAAAGGTTTGAATGGATTTGAAAGAATTTCATAATAGGTCAAGATATTTCACGGGATTTTGAAGGATTTTGAAGAATTTAATGAATTTACAATTATTTCAAGAGATTTCAAGACATTTCGAAATATTTCAAAAGACGTCACGACATTCCACTGGATTTTAAAGAATTTAAAGAATTTTCAAATATTTCAAGGAATTTCAAAAGATTCGGAAGGATCCCCACGAATGTTAAAGATTTTAAGTCATTTTAGAGGGATTTTTGAGATTTCATGGGATTTCGTGAAACTTCGAAATATTTTATGGAAATTCTAATGACCCTTACCTATTTTTTGGGATTTTCGAGGATTTTGAAGAGTTTTTATTTGATTTTGAAAATTTAAAAACATTGCACGGAATCTGAAAGAATTTTGAGGGTTTTCGACAGTTTTTATAGGATTTCAGGGGATTTCCAGGGAACTCAATCGTTTTAAAGAGATTTCAAAAGATTATGTGCGATATCTACGGAATTTAAAGGATTTCAAGGAATTCTCACATGATTTAAACAATTTTCAGGAATTTAGAACATTTTCAAAAGTATTCACGGGATTTCAAAGGATTGCAAAGACTTGCAAGGATTCCACGAGATGTCAACTGATAAGATATAAAATTCTTCGCGATCAATTTTAAATCTTCAAAATTAAAAAAAAAATAAAATTAATAATTGGAAGCTAATATTTTCAAAATAAATACTCTTGACATTTTACTTAGCTTCTTTAATTTTCTTTTTTCAGCTAATAAGTTCTTCATTTTTTTCATGACTTTAAATATTCAGAGTAAAGAATAATATCTTAACCTTTTTCACTCCTGATTTATTTTCGGTGAAAATAATTAAATTTCTGAAATCTGTTACAATTATTATTTCTAATCATTGAAAGTGAATGGAGTCTTTAACCTTCTTAGTTTATTCTATAAAAAGTCAGAATGATTTCAAATATTATCAAAGTTGTGTAAGTTTTACCTTCTTAAACCTCTTAAAACTGTAAATTGAAAAAATTTAAATCTTACTTCTTTGTCAAATTTCAGCTTGAATCTTTCAACATTAAATTATTTTAAACTGGCATCACTTGCGAATGAACAACTTTGAATTGCAAGCATATAAAATAGAATAACTTCATATCGAAACATTGGAAATGGTTTAGTTTTTTTTCCAAATCCTTCAAGATTCGATCGTTGGAAAATAGTTATGATTTAACCATAAAATATAATTACATGAGTTTCCTGTCGTGATTTTTCGATTATAATTTCCTATAATCTCGCAAAAATTAAAGGAAAATCATTATAGGCCTATTCTGTGTTTCCTATATTATTTTTTCATAAGGGCAATACAAAATTACCCTTCGACTTAATAATACATGACCCACTCATTAGTGGTGATCTAGAAAAAAGAGTAGCGAAATGATTGATAAATTTCAATATATGTATCGCAAAAGTCTCATTGCATCTTATACTTTCATAATTTAAGCTTTGCATGCAGTTTTAATTGAAACGAGAAACCTTGCAGGCTTTGAAGCACGTCTTTTTATCAACCGATTTTGCTCGAAATATCAGGTTGTAATTTTTTCGGATTCGTTGACATTAACAATTTTCGGGGCAGCGTGACAAAAATTCAAAAGTCAATTTTTGGACCAGCCTACTACAATAGCCATTACACTCAATTATGTTCGAGATTGACTTAAAAAAAAAAATGTTATTTTGAAAATCCGTGAAAAAATTCGACGCTTGCAACAAATAACTTTAGAATTTCGATCTTTTAGCCTGGAAAAATTTTTCTGATAGAGAGAATTTCGTTATTACAAATAGGGCTTATGGTTATTGGGAGTCGGTTCGTGATGCTATTATTATAATTTTATAAATCAGCATTTTTATTTTATTGACTCTATGGTGGCAGTACGTTATTCTCTCGATGCCCCATGCAAGTCCGCCATGAATTCATTAACAAAAGCCTTCGATATTATAAACAACCTGTAAATGAGGAATACTTAAAATTGTACACTTTCAAAGTCTTGGAAGCTATAAAATTGGGAAAATTTTTATTTTTAGGCTTACCAATTTGAACAATTACACTACTTAGCATTTGAAACTGAAGATGAATCAATTTTACAACTTATTATTGGAAGTGGACTTTTTTCAAATTTAGAGGTTTTATTCTCATAATAGTCTAAAGTGAACTTTTCAGACTGAATGCCTCTCAAATTATTTTTTCTTCGAAATGATTGAATTGTACAATTAAAAATCAGAATCATAGTAATCTCGTTTTATATTTGTATATTATCAATTGACAATGTCATTTTTCTCGCGTGCTATAGCGCACGAATAATATTGCTAGTTACTAAATAATTTAACTGTTAAATAAGCAATTTTCTACTAATCTTTAGTGGTTCACTTTTCTGTAATTGAATTAGTAGAATTTAATTGTAATTTCTGAAATTTTACTAATTCAGGTTTAGAGCAAACATTTTTTTAAAAATTTATTTGACCTATAGAAACAATTTTCTTAGTTCAGGATAATGAGATTAAGTAAATTATTCCCTTAATTTTTGCCAGTACTTTATTTGAATCGAACATTTCATGTTTGAATCAAATAACAAATAGTACCAAACAAAGAATCTCTTTAATTCAAAGAAGAAAAAACGCTATTATTTAAAATAAAATAAATTTTCACTCCTTTTAAAGGTAATTCAATTTCGAATTAAATTAATGAAGTTAATGAAACAAATTCTTAAATTCAAACATAAAACTTCTGTGGTTTATTAGGCGGAGAATATTCATTAAATTATGACAAACAGCGATGCGGAAATACAAAACCATGGCAACGCAAACACGCATATATACGTAAAGCCTGCTGTAAAACTCGACAAGGACAAATTTTATTGAAAAAAATAAACTGAGGAGTAAGCGAGGAAAACAAGATAAATTCACTTGAGCTAATTTCTCGATATTCAAGGATATATTCTGTCTTGAAATGCATTGACCAAAATTGGATTTGAAATAGGCTATTACAATAATAAGTCAGGCTGTCGAAATAATGAAATGAAAAGACACCTTTTGAGTGAATACTCTCTTCAAGTTATTAACTACATGAAACTGGATTTATTCGTATATTTTACATATTTTTCCGATTATTCGAAAATATGTAGAACCAATTTTCACAAAAAAACCACATTTTCATTTTGTGCCATTTTTTTCGATAATTTGTACTTCTTTGAAGAAAACATTCTGCGAGTTTCGTGCAGGCTATTTCTTCTGGCACCGATGATTCTAACAAGAAAGTTTGCACATTTTAAAAAGTTCTACAGAAATTACCGCTTACTCGTTTATGATATCCTGCATCCCTTGCGAGAAAAATAAAAAAACTCAATGTTTCAAAAGAAAAAAATTATTTTGTCCACAGAAATGATTCGGCCTGCATGAAACTTATAAAAATTACTTGTTTACATAAGCAAGAATTTTATAAAAATGTATCAAACATTTTTTTCCCCCATAAAATCAACTTTCCATGTTTTCAAAATTAAAGTCAAATTTGATAGAAAACAACACTCTTTTGACTCCATCAAATATTTTTTTCAAGCACGTACTTATATGCAAAGAAGACAATCTGACAGTTTTATATAGGCGAAACAATTTTTGTGACCGCGAGGATTTTTTTTTTAAATTGAATTTTTGAATTTTTCTCGATAACGATGCAAAGTATCATGAAAGAATAACAGTTAATTTTTGTAGAACCTTTCAAATTGACCAAACTTCTTTGTCAGCATTTTGTCAAATCTGTCGTTGTGAATATATTAAATCATTAAAAGAACAGCCAGAAAGAAGCAGCTACTTCGACTTAGTTCGTTTCTGTTGAACTACTACGTAATATTGAAGGAATACAGACATACATACATACATACATACAGACAGACACATTCGTAAAAACCTGTTTTTCGGATTCAGAGGGTCTCAAAACGAGGACATTTGACAAAAACGGGGGGGAGGGTCAAATTTTACACAAGTCTCATACCTTCTCTGATGAGAATGTAAAAAGTTTTTTTCACACTTTCCACATTTCTGAAATATACAATATTTTTATAATATTCAATTTTTCCCCTTTCTGATCTTCATCGTACTTTTACCAACATTATTGCATCAAGAAGTAGCACTGTTGAATACGCTGATTGTTTTTCCTTGATTTACAGTTTAAAATTCCTAAAATTTTATTCTCAAAATTATGTAAATATTATTTGATATTCATAATAAATTACTTTATTCAATTGAACAGATTTGATAATGAACATTCTGGGTGATCTTCTGGGTTATATTTAGATTTGATAACCTCAGAAATCTTGTCAAACCAAGCCTTATGTGAATTCCTTAATAGGTTTGCAACTTATTGGTTTGCTGTACTTTATTCTTTTCAATTTTGAGGTTAGATTTGAATTTCGTAATCTCAAAAACTTTGCAAAACCACGAGTTTCTTGGGCTGCATGCAAATCCACGTTGCATGTTTGCATTTGGATATTTTAATTTTGAGGTAAGATTCGGTTTTTGTAACCTCAAAAGCCTCGTGAAACCGACTTTCGCTTAAGTCCCAACATTTATTTCAAAATTCGGTATCTCCTAGTTTGATATCCGCCATTTTGGAAAAAAGTTTCAAACTTGCAAAAGTTCTAGTCTACATCAAACAGAACACACATGGCGCTATCTGCAGACAAACAAGAAGTTAAAGAAGTTACCAACAGCGGATATTCCTATTTACCGAACGAGAAGAAAATAAATCAAACTTCTGCCGTAATGCCCAAATGTGCCGGTCGATATTTATTATTTCAATAATGAACTTTTTTTCTTCCCCGAACTCTATGCTCTGACGTATACTGTCTGTTTACATTTATTAATGTATTCCTAAATATTTTCCGCTTTTCTTCAACTTTTATTTTTAATTACGGAATAAAAAATATTGATCTCAGGACTGGTTGGGTCACGTGACGAATGTATAACATGGCTTTGAAGTTCAGATCTCAAACCAAAGCTTTTATTTTTTGTATAAAATGCATGTTGTCTTGACTTTGGACGTTGATTAAAAATCCAATTTTCAATTTCAGAGAAAAAGAAAACATTTTTTTCGCGCGCATGTTTTCCCAACGGTAGACAGTCATTTGAATCTACTTTACATACGCGTCATGATGAGGAGGTATTAGTTTTGTGTGAAAACTGACTATTGCAAATTTCATTAAACCTCCACGATTGCAGACCGCCCTAATCAAAAAAAAAAAACAAGTTTTACGATGGTATCTGTCTAATTGGTTTGAGCTATGGTACACGTTTTTAGGGAATGTAAGGAGATGTTGAAGTTGTTAAATAGTCTTTTCTGACAAACAACTCGTTTTTTTTAACTGTCCAAGATACTAAAAAAAAACTCAGACGAAAATTGTTTGCTCATAAAAGGTCTACAATTTTTTTTTTGGTCATTTTTTGATAGCACGCGTAGCTTTTATTCAAATCATGAAAAAAAACGTTAACAATAAAAAACTTGAACTTTTGGCATAAGATACAAAAGAATATAAAGCGTATGAATTTTTCCTCTCTCGACTTATGTTGTAGGAAAAAAATCTGTTGCCAAATCCTAAGAAATATAGCGGAAGAAACATATTTCTTTATATCAAGGAATTTCTTCGCATGTATAGTAATTTAATTAGATATTGTTTATTGGCATACGCCGCGTACTTTGATTCAAAGTTATCATTTCTTTGAAAGATATTTCTTCATCAACAACAAAATTTCTCTTAGCAAATGCGTCAAATATAATGACATAAATGAAATAATTTTTTTAACTATACATATAACTTTCTTAATATGGTTCTAGAAGCCAGGGAAATATTCTTTCAAGTTCAGTGAATCGACTCGTTGGATTGAGAAAATCATATTCAGATCAAGTAATGTGTACTCGAGGCATCATTGCGTTTCTCTAATACCAAAAAAATATTTTCTCCCAAATAAAGGAATATTTGTTCGGCCCTATTCTCCTCTGTCATTCTTTGAATCGGAAAAATATTCTTAGATTCAAAGATTCTTTTACCACTATGCACGCTTTACGAACATATTTTTTAGGGGTAGATAGATTCACTGTATACTAAATTTGGTTGAAGTGGTACAATGGACTTTATAGCCTAAGCGCTAAGGGGCGCTCTATCTGGGCTCCCCGCCAGCCTAGAAACTATATTTGATGTAAAAGGTACGGAGAATTTCGACGCAGAAATTTTAAAATGATCAAACCTAAGACCTTAGTAGAGATTGGGAATTCTTCGAAAAGAATAACGAATATTGTAGAAATAATAAAAAGAATACTGCAAATATTTCAATAACATCTGAAAAGATTAGGAAACAGTTTGTATTACACAAATATTTTCAAGGGGCACACATATAATTTTGTTGCACTATAAACTTTATCGGAAAGATGCACAGAACTCCGATGCGAAAAATTTAAAAATTATCAAACTCGCGACTTCAGTAGAATGTAATAATTTTTTGAAAACAAGTTTTTCCAACTCTTAACCTTGAAAATACATTTTTAGTCGAGACTGTTAGTTTTTTAAAAAAAAGTTCATAATTTTTTCAGATTTCTGAAACCTCGTATATTGAGTAATGTAAAAAAAATGAAAATAATACAGGAATTTTCTCATAGCGTCACGAGAAATTAAGAAACACTCTTTATTATACACATGAATTTTTCTAGAGGCATACATATAGTTCATTTTATCATTCATTTTATCTGAGGAATGCAGACAAATTCAACGCAAAAAAAAAAAATTATTCATCGATCGACTTCGGTAGGGATCGGGAATTTTTTTAACAAATTCCTAATTTTTTTGTATTTTGATACCTCGTGTGACGAATAATGTAAAAAAAATAAACAAACTACATTAACTTTTTAATAATATGGGGAGTGATTAAAAAGCTTTTTTCATTATACACATACATTTTTTAGGGGTTTATAGTTTTATTCTATATGAAATTTCATCGGAAATACGCACGGAGCTTCGACACAGGAATTGAAAACATTATCAAACTCGCGACATTGGTAGAGCTGGGGAATTCTTTAAAAACATGTTCATAAATTTTTTATATTTTTGAATCCTCGTATATTGAATAATGTGAAAAAATTAAAAGGGACACAGGAACTTTTGAATAATATCAGAAGAGATTATAAAATACTTTTTATTATACGCATACATTTTTGGACGTTTATAATTTTATTTAAACTAAATTTTATCGGAAATAAGGTGCAGCACTTAATGGTTGGCCGGGCACTTATTCTTGACACCCCTCTTTGAAATTAAAAAATTCATCCTTGTTTCCAGGATGCCAAGAATTCTCAGGATTTCTGAAATTTCTGAAATCTCTAGATAATTTCATTTTTAAATCTACCTGTAGCAACATTATAATTAACCGAATGGACTATTTCCTCTTCAGATCATTTCGAGATAATATGATAATTTTCATTAACAGGATAATTAAGATTCAACGATAATTTATTCATTGAATAATTAGGAGTGCCAATACATTTTCAGCATGAGGAACCGTATGCAATTCTTGGCACCTCCTGCCAAAATATGGGTTGTGCCCTCGAATAAAGTCCATCCAAAAGGCGGAACGTTCAGCATTATCTTGAACAGTATTATAATGAAATTATGTTATATTAAAATCTGTACCTTGATTTGTTCAACTAACTATATTTATCAATTAATAAATTAAATTAATGCACTTATAATTGTTGATAAGATTTTAAATGTTATGGAAGTGTAACCTAATTAATTAACGATACTTCAGTTTTAGGTGGAAAATTATGCTGTTAAACATTTTATTGTATCTTATGTCATTTTTCGAAAAATTTTAATTTTTTACTTTTGGTGTCATTGCTTACGATTAGAAAAAACTATGCATTGTATTAAACAATGGTCCCAAGGACGTTTGCACATCTTTTTAAGATAATTAATTTTGTTTGATACCATTTTTTCGAATCTTGCATGGTTTGACCGGAAAATGGAATTTTTTAGTTTTAATAAAATTTTTCACGATTGAAACAAAAACTATCTGTCTGATCAAAAAAGCAGTTTAAAGCTTTGTAGATCTCATTGAGATACAAAATTTGATTTTTCAATACCTTTTAATACCTCGTATAATTTTTCCGGAAACTGGAGTTTTTTATTGTTAATAACATTTTTCACGATTGAAAGAAAAACTATGCGTCATATCAAAAAATAGTCTCTAGAAAATTTGTAGATATTTTTGGTATGAACAATTTTGCTGTAGACAGTTTTTTGCGTCTCGTATAGTTTTACTGGGAAATGGAACTTTTATCTTCTAAATACACTTTTCGATGGATACAACCAGAATCGTTGTTCAAAAATTGGTATCAACGAATTCGTTCTTTCACTTAAAACTTTGAAACAGCAGCAGGAAGGACAATCCAATCGGGTAATTTTTTCAAAAGTTACCGTGTTTACAGACGACAACGACGATCAGAACGACGATGATATACAGAAACTGAAATAAAATCAATTTTTTCTCAATCAGAGAGTCCGAAAACTTCGAGACTTGATGAAATCCGCGAAAATCGATTTTCTCATAAAACCAATACCTTCTCGTTGAGATGGAAATATTAAAAGGTAATAATTCGAACAATCACACGTTTCTGAAAATTGTTAATTTCATAAAAATTCTGCGAATAATAATTGAACCAAAACCCTATCCTCACATACCTCTTTTGCTTCCGTTACATCCATGCATCGTTTCTTGCACGTTCTTGTATTCCGACGACTTCGAATATCCCTTCTCTTCAGGGTCTCATTCACACATTCCAACCATTATTTCTTTGGTCTGCCTCTGGGCATTATTTCATTACTAACTTTGTCCATTAGCGTTTTACCGCACAAATTTCGTAGGAAATGCATTCCAACCGCGTTTGCTTTGCTCCTATCATTTTCTTGATACATCCAGGTCTCGCTTACAAACAACACTCTAGGTGCAAGCACGAAGTTATATATTGCAATTTTAGCTTTATTCGTTACATTTTTACTTCTAGTGATAGCTTGTACACTGCCGATAATCTCTCTACTCTCGTTTATACGTCGGGATATCTCTACATCAATCTTTTCGTCAGCAGTGAATAAGCTTCCAAGATACACGATACGAACTCATCAACTTATTTTATCCTCTCTTCAATTAAGGCAATTTTGCATACTGAATTTACACCCCTTCTTTCAAGAACGATAATTTTTCTTTTATTTGCGTTAATCTTAAGATCCATACTCCTCATCCTGGTTTTCAGCCTGTTCATCATTATCTACAAATCTTTGGATGATTCTGCTATAACAATCTTATCACCTGCAAACGCCAGTCCACGTACTTTCACTATCCCGAGATCAACACCTTCTCCGTCTACGAGGACCAGTCTTAGACACTTGTCCATGTATATATTGAACATCCAGGAGGACACAACGCACCCTTGCCTAACGCCCTGCTTTACTATATATCAAACCAATCGCTCAATTGTCTATTCACTCTTACACTCGCTTGACTACCGTTGTATACTGCTTTCATTGCTCTTAGAAGCCAATCATTCACTTCATATTCTTTCAGAACTTTCCAAAGTGTAGATCTATTCACCTTATCGAAAGCTTTTTCAAGATCAACAAATGTACAGAAAACTCTTTTGTTTACTCCAAAACTCTCTTCTATGATCTGTCTCAAACTAAATATCTGATCCGCACATGATCTTCCTGGCATAAATCCACATTGAACTTCCCAGATCCTTAATTTAGTTATTCCCATGACCTTCTCAATCTGTATTTTGGTAAATATGTTGCCCACGGTACATGGTGGCCTAATCGCTCTATAATTAGCACAGTCGCCCTTATCACCCTTTCCCTTGTAGATTGGGACGATAATCGCCTTTTTCCAATCATTTGGAACTTCACCATGCATAGCACACATATTCATAAATTCGCTCAGCCACACAAACAAATATCCGCCACCGCTCTTTAGCATTTCAGCAGTGATGCCATCCATACCAGCAGCCTTACCACTCTTTAATTTCTTAATTACGGATATAATGTCGGCGATATTGATTCTTTTTCCGCTACCTACAACGGAATTGTCTAAAGTATTCTCTTCAATGGAAAGGTTATTCTGCTCCATAGCTTGACCTCCATACAATCTCTTGAAAAAATCTCTCATGCATTCATTCGGACAAAGTAAAAGACTGTCGTTTTTCACTTTGTCTGAATCCCATACCATTTCACCGTCAGAATTTTTTATTCTGACTACACCAGTGCTAGAACTTCCTTTCCTAACCTTCTCAACCCATTTCCAAAATAATTTCTTATTTCCTTCGAAGTCATTTTGCATTTATTTATCTTCTTCCGCTTTGATTTTATCCTTGTTTTCTTTGACTAGTATCTTGGCTTTCCTGTTTTTATCCTTGTAATCATATTCTAATTGGCTCCTTCCTTCATCGCTAAAACCTTTGCTATTTAATGTTCTCGAGTATGCTTTTTTTTCTCTTTGATAGCCACGCGGATTTCATTATTCCACAAGCATCTCCAGCCCTCCTTCTACAGCAGCAGTACCGCACACTTCAAATGCACTCTTGAAGATGCTACTCCGTGATATTATCCATGCACCCTATACATTTTTATTCTTCAATTCAGTCTTCCAGACTTCTTCATGATATTCCAAGTATTTATTCAGCTTTTCACGATATACCAATAATTGTACTTCTGGTTTCTGCAAATTCTCTATTTAATTCGCGTCTGCTTCGGCTTATTATTAGTTCTTCTTCTCCTCTACCCTTGACCTAGATTCATTTTTGAAACTAACAGGTAGTGATCTGTTCCGGACTCAGAGCCTCTCATAACTCTTGTATCCTTTACAAGCCCTCTCAGTCTCTCATCCGCAACAACAAACTCAATCATACTGTGACTTTCGCCTCTGCAACAAGTATACCCGTGGATCCTTTCATATCTGAACCAAGTATTCGTAATAAACAAGCGTTTTTCTAAGCATAAGCTAATCAATTTATCCCCGCTACCTTTCGGTTTTGGGTCTCCGAAATGGCCCAGTACCCTGTCGGTACCTTCGCGTTGCACACCAACCCAGCCATTCATATCTCCGAGTGAAATTGTTCTTTCGCTAGGATCGCAACTCCTTAATATATCATTCAATGAGTCCCAGAAGGTATCTTTTACT
>JAUMHM010040252.1:0-15588 GCA_032362435.1 Melikaiella ostensackeni
GTCACGTTTTTTTGAGGTTAGAGACGAAGTGTGACGTCATAGAACCACAACGACTCCGGATTCGTACTCAGCAATCATGTTTCACCTGAAATCAGAGATTTTCCATATTTTTTGAGATTGGGGACGACATTTGACGTGATGAAGCCAAACCGGCTCCGGATTCGGATTCAGCGACCTCAAAAACGTAGGGTGAGCTGGGTAAGTAGGGTAGGTTTCTGGGACTGACAACTTTTTTTTGTGGAGCTGAGTTATCCATTGTTCAAGGATTTGATCCAATTTTAGATAAAAATATAATACTTTGGGGCTTAGTGTGCTTGTGAATCGATTTAGAAAAAAAAATTTTTCATTTGAAAGATGAGTTTATTCATTTATAGGATTGAATGTACATACTTTTTAGATCAAGGTTTATCAACATTTTCAGGAATATACAACGTTTTAGAATTGGGATACATTATTTGGGAATATGCTCAAAATATCCCATGGGTATCGAAATTTCTGTCCCGTAGAATATCCTTTTCGATATGCCTAGGATAACCTGTGATGTATCTGGGATGTCCTAGGGTCGTATGAATGAACGATACACTTTGTCACCTGGCACTGACATATATATCTGGTTGTCATCTGGGAATTTGCCTGCAAAATTTTCGTGTCCATCTCGATAAAAATGTGATCTTACATTGTCTTCTGCGAAAGGTTCAGCAAAAAACAATTTATCTTCCATGAGGAGCTCAGCATTCAATGGAGTATGACGAGAACGATCAGGAATACATTGATTAGGTTCCATTCTGGTAACTGCATAAAAATGACGTCTCTGACGCGTTCGTATAAAAACGTCAAGCGTGGGAGGATACTGTTGAAAATAATGAAACCAGTAAGGTACTGTTAAATCGCTTAATGTCGCGAGACTTCCATGATAAGTACAGCCATCCTTCATTGTTACAACCACCTTGTCATCAGAAGAGCCACCTCCACCTAATCTTGTAAGAAAAAATTGACATGAGTATATGAAGTTTTCCACACTAATAACTTAAACTTTTAACAATTTTGAACAACTGAAAGTCAACAAAGAATCATCTATATATTCAAAAAACGAAAAATGGATTTCCTGAAGTAGTTGTTTGATACGTTTCTTAACTCTCATTCCAACGGTTACCTTATTTTTCCGATAATTCGTACGGTTCTCGAGATAATCGTAAAAAACCTTTGAACCCTCAAACTCTATAGTAAATTCAACATAATTTAAGCGAATTCAATCGAATTCAAGGAAAATTGAACGAAGTCACGAGAATTTAAAGAAAATTAAAGAAAATTCATAAAAATGCAGCGCAATTTGAGAGAAATCCATCAAATTCTAAGGAGTTCACTTAATTTTGATATTAAAGAATTCCAGACAATTTAAGTAGATTTAAGTAGATTTGAAAGAACTCAAGATAATTTGAGTACATTTCAGTGAATTCAGCAAATTTCGGGTACAATGATTCGCTTTGAATAAACGGTCAGTACTGGAACAGTGAACTTTTATTAGATTACAAATTAGTAAACAAAGACCGCGAGTGTATATTGTATGGGTGAAAATACGAAAGTTTAAATTATTCGATTTTAAACGTGATTGAGAAAAATGTCAAGAAACAAATTTTTTCATCTAAAAAAGTTCTACAAATTTACCTACAAACCATTTTTGGATACGACGTATAGCTTTTTTTCAAATCGTGATAACGTTTTTCAAAAAGTAAAGAATTCCCTTTTCCGATTGAACTATGCATCATACGAAAATGAGTCTGAAAGAGAAATTATTGCTTCTAATAAGCCCTAAAAAATCATCTTCAACGTGAAGAAAAGTCTACGAAAGAAATTAGTTCTTTTAGAAAGGCATACAGAGTCGCTTGTAAATATGCTTTGATGAGACTCACCCTTCGTCCTTCAAGCATGGAAAATGCCATTTAAACATATAAAATTCAAATTATCAGCGAAACAACGTCAAATACAGAAAAATTTTGAAAAGAAAACGTTCATTTTAAAAAGGCCTACAAAATCTCTTTAAGCCGTTTTCTGAAATCAGCGTTTCGCACCTGCCACACACAATATTTTTTATTACATCTTCATCACGAAAAAGTTCGATGGAAAACAGCAACGAACTGGGAAACAAAGATGCGATTATTAAACATCAACACTGGACCAAGACTGTAAGACATGAATGGAAATAAACTGTCATTGCTCGCGGCACTGCAGCCAACCTAAATTTACTACAGCCAATCTAATTCACTTTAGCCAAATTAAGAGCAGTGAATTAGAGGTTAGGAAACCTTCCAAATTTTTGCTTTAAAAAAAATACAAAATTGCCTTTTTACATTTTTTTATGAACAATTTCCCTCCATGAATCTCTAACCTTGCATACATCCTCTGCATACCACTCACCTTACCTGAATACAGTTGTTTTGTTAAATATCCTTTATTCATTCTCTCAACATGATCAAACCATCTCAGCAACTTTCTTCCACTCTTGTCAATCAATGTTTTTTCTACACCACATTCTTTAAGAACCCACTCATTACTGACTTTGTCTATTAGCCCTTAACCGTACGTCTTCCACAGAAACTGCATGCCAACAGCAGTTCGCTTTACTCCTATTTTTTTCTTGATACGTCTAGGTCTTGCTACCATACAGTACAGTTAATGCAAGTACAGAATTGTATACTGAAATTGTAGCTCAATTTGTTATATTTTTACTTCTAGCAACAGCTCGTACACTGCCGATAATCTTTGTACCCTCGTCTATACGTCTGGACATCAGTGCATCTATCTTTCCGTCGGCAGTAAATAAACTTCTAAGATACACGAACTCATCAACTTGTTCTATCCTCTCTTTGTTTAGGGCAATGTTGCATACTCTTTTCGCAACCCTTCTCTCAAACACGAAAATTTTTGTTTCATTCGCATTAATCTTGAGACCCATACTCTTCATGCTGGTACCCAGTCTGCTCATCATTCTCTGTAAATCATCAACTGATTCTGCCGTAACAATCTTATCATCTGCAAACGCCAGTCCACGTACTTTCACTGTTCCGATATCAACACCTTCTTCGTCTGAGAGAACCATTCTCAGACATTTCTCCATGTATATATTGAAAATCTAGTAGGTCATAATGCAGCCTTGTCTAACGTCCTCCTTAATATCAAACCAATGGCTCAGTTGTCCACTTACTCTTACAATCGCTTTACTATCATTATCTATTGCTTTCATTGCTTTTAGGAGCCAACCACCGCTTATAACGGAATTGTGTAACATACCTTCTCCAGTGTCATGGTTGTCATGCTCCACAGCTTGATATCTATACAATTTCTTGAAAAAATTACTCATACAGTGTTTCACTTTGTGTGAGTCCCATACCATTCCACCATCAGCACTCTTAATTTCGACTAACTCAGTGCTAGTACTTCCTTTCCTAATATTTTTAACCCATGTCCAAAATATCTTATTTCCTTTAAAATCATTTTGCATTTTTTTTATCTCCTCCGCTTTGATTTTATCTCTGTTTTCGTTGACTAGTTTCTTTGCTTTTCTGTTTTCATCACTATAGTCATTTTCTAATCTAGTTCATTTCTCATCGCTGAGACCTTCAATATTCAACTGTCTCTAGTACGCTTGCATTTTTTTGTTAACAGCCACGCGGATTTATCATTTCATCTAGTGTCTCCAGTCTTTCTTCCTACAGAAGCAGTACCACGCAATTCATTCTGGTTTCTGAAAATTCTTTATTCTAACTCTTATTTACTTCGAATCATTATTAATTCTTCTTCTGCTCCATCCTTAACCTAGGTTGATTTTTGAAACTATGAGACAGTGATCCGTTCCGCATTTAGAACTTTTTATAACCCTTGTCTTCCTTAGAAGCCCTCTCAATCTTTCATCCGCTACAACAAAGTCAATTATACGGTAGCCTTCGGCTCTGCGCCATGTATACATGTGGATCATTTTAGGTCTAAACGAAGTTTTTGTAATAAACAAGCCTTCTTTCGAGCATAAGTTTGTCAATTTCTCCTAGCTATCGTTCATATTTGAGTCTCCAAAATGACCAAGTACCCTGTCGGTACCTCCGCCTTGCACACTAACTCAGCCATTCATATATCCGAGTAGAATTATTCTTTCCCCAGGCTTGCAAGTACCTATAATATAATTAAACGAGTCCCAGGAAGTATCTCTTACATCACTCGTCAACATAAATTGGAGCGTAACATGCTTTAATAAAGAGCCTTCTGTTTCCCACTTTCATTCTAACCCATGATAATCTAGAAGATACACATTCACACTTTTTGACATGCTGGTTTGCCCTCTCATTTGTAATCAGACCGACTTCCTTTGTTTCCAATAATTTTCAATATCTAGCTTCCTTACGCGCATTGTATCCTGCAATTTCCTTTCCTTAAAATTATTTACAACTCTAGCATTCCAAATACCCAGTCTCCATTTATCGACTGAAGATTTTCCAAGGGCATGTCTTTTGTTAACAAAAGTGTCACTCCTATCCGAAGCTACATTATTATTCGTATTATTCATTATTTGAAGTGAACACATAACTACAAACGTGATGAGAGCAATTTTTTCCATAACTGTAAAATTATGTCTAAACTTCGGTTATGTAAAGGAAAGTATGGAAACAAAGCCAGAACCAGAGGAGTTATGATCAGTTTGTGTTGCACACTAAGGAGGGTACCAGTTTCCTGCAGTAACAAAGTCTAAAGGAGGAACTGTAGCTTTTCAAAGAACCTACAAATTTAGCTTCTACCATTTTTTGATAGGACTCGGAGTGTCTGCTTTATCCATCACAAATTCTATAAAAGAATCGAAAATTCCGGTTTTAAGCCTAACAGCATGAGATACGGAAGGAAGTCTAACGAGAGAATTCTAGCTTCTCAACATGCCTACAAATTTTCATCTAACAACTTTTTGATATGACTCAGATTTTTTGTTTAATTTATCTAAAACGCTATGCAAAAGTCGAAAATTCCAATTTTTAAGAAAAGGACGCAAGATACGTAAAAATAACGTAGATTCTATTCTTATATTAAAAAGCGCATTGGACTTTTATTATAAAGTAGCTTAGAAATAGCTATTTGTGATACAAGTGCGCAAAATAGGCAATTACCAACGAGTATGAAACTTGCAGCATGAGCGGAGGATCGAAGCACGAGTCGCCGGTTATCGCATGAGCGAAGCGAGTGCGAAAACGTAGATGAGTAGCAATTGCCTGTGCGCATGTGTATCATACGCTGTTTTTGGCGAAAACCGTCCGAGAAAATCATTTAGTAATTTTTTATACTTTTTCACCATATTTCCGATCCTCTGTGGTGGTTTTCAGCCAAATATATGTATAATTTTTTAAAAGAATTTCCTCAAATATTTTTATTTTTCCGGTGTGCAAATAGTTGTGTTTCAAAGTGCGCATGCGCCAATATTATTCTTGCTCAGTCTGCTGGCTTCAAGCACTTTGCACATCGTTTATTGGTATGAAAGTCCTTACTTTCGAGGTGGGTGTTGCAAAAATGAATATGCGTTTAAAAATGTCTGTCGAAAATCGAGTGCGAAGTGAGCGAATCTTTTTCTCCTCATATAATTCACAATAAGTGTTAAGATAATAATAAGCTAGATGAAGAAGTAGGCACTCATTCAAAATTTAAAATTCCAAGCCAATAATAAATATTTAATTCAGATAATTTAAAATATGTTTTATGTTGATATAATTATTATATGTGCTTTTACAGCCTTCATGTAGGTCAATTTAGAATTTTTCGTTTTTATTCACAATATAATCAATAAAAAAAGTATTTTTAAGGTTATTTAAAAAAAAATTTTTAATTAAAACATAATATGAATATCGATTATTTTCCTTCTCACAACTAACTTCACACAATGAAAATAAATTTTGAGTTACGGGATAAGAAGACTATGAAAAAAAAATATTCAAAAGGTAGCATGCCATAAGAGCCTAGCCCACGTTTTTATAATTTTACAGGAGAGACAAAGACCGTATTCAAAAATAGAATTTTAAATTGAAAAAAAAGAAAATACTTTTTTGATAAATCACTGCTGAATTAAACCTTGAAAAGTTTTATTGAAAAATGTTATAAGGTTCCGAGAAAATCTAGGAAGAATTTTTTTTTCAATTCGAGGCGCACGTTTTTTTCACTTTGGACGGTGTTAAAAATCCAATTTTTTATTTTAAGAGGTAAGAATAGGCATTTAGCTGTTGAGCTGCCAAATCGACAAAAAAAGCTTTGATCAAAAAATAGTATTAGATTTCGAGAAAATGGAGGGGCTTTTTTGCTCGAGGGGGAAGTTTTCTTAAATTTGGACGGTGATAACAAATCCAATTTTCAATTTTAAAAAAAAAGTAGAGATTTTTTTTGGCTATTGAGCTGCTGAATCGACGCATAAAGAGCGTGATTAAAAAATTTT
This sequence comes from Melikaiella ostensackeni, assembly GCA_032362435.1. Lineage (NCBI taxonomy): Eukaryota > Metazoa > Arthropoda > Insecta > Hymenoptera > Cynipidae > Melikaiella > Melikaiella ostensackeni. Next base: position 6,455 of record JAUMHM010040252.1, read on the forward strand.
ATTATGTTTCGAGAAATAGAGAGGGAATTTTTTTTTGCTCGAGGGGCACGTTTTCTTAAAATTGGACGTTGATAAAAAATCCAATTTTCCTTTTAAAAAAAGCGATAATTTTCTTTTTAGCTATTCAGTTGCTGAATCGATATGTAAAAAGTTGGATTAAAAAATATTATTAAGTTTCGAGCAAATAGATGGTGCAATTTTTTTCGCTCGAGGCGCACTTTTGGACTGACAGAAAAGACTTTGGATGGTGACAAAGAATCCAATTTTCAATTTGAAAAAAAAGTTGAATAGAGTATTTAAATTACCGAAAAATTACGTTGAGTAAATGCTTTAGAGAACATGCTCAGCATTCAAGCTCGAACAGAGAACTTACAAAGCATTAAAGTTAATTTAAGGCATTTATTGTTTAAGCAAATATACAGGGTGCTTTATTTAATCTTGAGACATCGAAATTTCTCAAGAAATTTGCATCCAACGAGGAAAATGTCCGTCACAAAAACTTTTTACTTTCGAGGGAAAAAAGCGACGCCGCAAAAATTTACCCCATACCCCACCCCCTGAGGGCGGCAGGGGGGGGGTAACTTTGAAATTTCAAATGGGAACCCATATCCTTTATTGCAGATGCAGATTCTCCATTAAAAAAAACGTAAGTTTTATTCGAAAAAAATTTTTCGATTCGCGCTAGATGGCGATGCATTTGCGAAGAATGACATTGTTGACTATTCAAGGAATGCGCTTCCAAATGAAAGTAAAACGAAGATTCTCATTTCTCCATTTTATTTAAACAAAACAAAAAATAAGAAGACTTCGAATTAATTTCCCCAGAATTTTTAATTTATTTCTGAATGGCGCCAGGTACAGGATTTGAAATGCGGGAGTCACATCCACATTCCAAACCCGGTGAATAACCCTCGGTTGCGCCTGTGTCTGCGCGACTTCAACCCGCCTTGCTTCCTCGTCGTCTGTACCGCCGATCCTTGATGGTAAATGATACTCCAAACCAAATCACTCCTTCCTCCATTTTTATTTCGTCCTTAAATCTCGGTGAATGACCAAACAAAACAAAAATAAAAACGCAAAAGAATGAGGAAGAGTGAATCTTACTCTTTCTCCCTGTAGAAAGCCCATGAGAGTGTATCTAACAAAAAAATAATAAAACATGTAAAAAAATACAAGAAATCAAATTGGTTGGCCCTTGATCGAGCCTCGTTCCTCGCGTATATTTCCTCCAAGAGAGGAGGAGCTGTTCACAAATAATTGAAAACAATAACAAGACAAAGTACTTTGTAGGTCAAACCTGCAAAATTACAAAAGAGAAACGGTCGTTTTCTTTGGGTTGGATTGGGTGTCTTAGTTTTTTTGATTTGGTTGATTGGGCTGTGCTGCTCACGATCGTTTGAGTTTGATTGGATGTCCTTGTATTTCCTCATTACTTGACCTCATTACTTTTACAATGGAGGCTTCATCTGCACAAGAAAAAATTGAAATGATTCTTATTTATGGAGAAAGTGGCAGGAATATCGAAGATGCTGTCACTTCTCATGCTCAACGTTTTCTAGGCAGTGTACGGTCACGTGTTTCTTTTTAACGGGTCATAAACAAATTCACCACTGACGAAAGTGTACAAGCAAAAAAAAAGGAATCGTCGAAAAACTATTACTGGAGTTAATAATGAAATCGCGATATCAGCCGCAGCCGCTCATGACCCTTATGTTAGTACTCGACAACTAAGCCACGATTCCGGAATGTCTCTTACTAGTGTTTGGAAGGTATTAAAACATGATAAATATCATCCTTCTCATATATTACTGCATCACTCACTTCATGACAATAATTTTTAGAACCGAGTGACATTTTGTCAATGGGCGCTTCAGCAGATACAAAGGAACTCGAATTCTTTTTTCGAGTATTAATTTCAGACGAGTCATTTTCCATGAACCACGGTACGGTTAATCGACATAACATGCATTATTGGAGTGTAAAAAACCCACACTGGTTGCGCGAAGTTGAGAGTCAGCCTCCTTGGTCCGTCAACGTTTGGTGTGGAGTAATTGGAGAACAACTTATCGGTCCGTATTTTATTGATGGTAATTTAAACAGTGAAAAATATCGTAACTTTTTGGAAAATGGGCTTCCAACATTGCTTGAAGACCTAAGCTTGGAAGTGCGACAGAACATGTAGTTTCAACATGACGGTTGTCTAGCGCATTATTCGGCAATCGCGCGTGAAGTATTGAATCGCGAATTCAACGGTAATTGGATCGACAGAGGAGGTCCGGTGAATTGGCCTGCCAGATCGCCAGACTTTATGTCGCCGGATTTATTTTCGTGAGGTAATTTAGAGAATCTAGTTTATCAAGAAATGCCAACAACTCGGGAGAACATGAAACAGCGAATCAGGACTGCTTGTAACCAAATAACACTAGACACACTACGCAATTATATGCAAAGTTTCCAAGCGCGGATCAACAAAGTACATTGAAGTGAGAGGACACCACTTTAAGCACTCAATATAAAATGTTTATCGAAAACAAGCAGCTCCATGGTGAGAGGCGAGGGGACTCACCAAAAATAAGAACCCCGATGGTGAGAATCGAGGGGACTCATCGAAAAAAGCACTCCGATAGTGAGAGACGAGGGGACTCACCGAAAATAAGCACCCCGATAGTGAAAGGCGAGGGGACTCACCAAAAACAAGCACCTCGATAGTAAGAGGCGAGGGGACTCGCCGAAAACAAGTACCCCGATGGTGAGAGGCAAGGAAACTCACCAAAAAAAGGCACCTCAAACGGAACAGACAGCTGCTACGTCCACGTCGTTGTTCCCGGGTAGCGCTGAAAGTAATTGATTCATTGGCTGCTTACACGTACATACCTGGAGTTAAAATGAGAAGCCTGCGTTTTAAAAACAAAATTGAGCTTCCTAATTTTTCTACTACACTTTAACCCTCTTCCCAATTGGGTGAAGGATGTGATGAAAATTAAATTTATTCCAATTGAATAGCTCTCCTGAAAACAATCAACATATCTTTTCTATCTTTCGTTTGGAGGCACATTCGTTGATTAGTCAACAATGTCATTTCTTTCAAATTCATCGCTATTTGGCGCAAATCAAAAAAAAATTCGGATGAAACTTACGTATTTTGTAATGGAGAATCTAAAAAATCTTGTTTGTTTGAAAACGCGTTTTCTTGGCTTAAAAATTAACCTCTTCTGGAAGAAATTAAATTTTTTTATGGCTCAAAATACAAGTGCTTGGTTGAAAATTAATCTCTTTCAACTATTTCTGATTTTAAATTGAAATCTTCTTAGCTTAAAATATCAACTATTCTGCTGTGCTGATGAAAAAAACGGCAACTTCGTTTTGGATTTGTCACTGATTTGCAATTGTCTTCCATTTGAATATATTGGAACAAATTGTGAATCGGAGGCCAAATCCAGAATGTAGATATCGCTTTCTTGTTTTCGCAGGGTAATATTATATTTTTCGTTGAGAATTTATTCTTTTTGCTAGAAAATTTAACCGTTATTTTGAAAATTTGTCTTTTTGGGTTAAAAATTCAACTATTTGGGTAGAAAATCGAACTTTTTTGTAGAAAATTCAACAATTTGGTTACAATTTTTTTTCTTTCTTGAATAAAACATTTTTTTTGGTTGAAAGATAAACAACTTTGTTAACTTTTTTTTGTTCGGTTCACGTTTTATCTCTTCGATTGAAAATTGAACTATTTTGCTAAAAAATCCACTATTTGGTTGATTTTTTTCCTTCGTGACTGAAAAATCTTATTTGTTTCAAAATTTAACTCCTCTGTTGAGAAGTAATCCTTTTTGCTCGAAAATTTCACTGTTTCGTTAAGCAATTTTCTTTCTGCGATAAAAATTGAACTATTTTGGTAGAAAATTGAACTTTTTTATAGAAAATTCAACAATTTGGTTGACATTTTTTTTCTCTCTTGGTTGAAAGTTAAACAACTTTGTTCATTTTTTTCTGTTTGGTTGACGTTTTATCTCTTTGATTAAAAATTCAACTATTTTATTGAAAATTCGTTTTCTTTAAAATTAATTTACTCAAACGAAAATTTAACTATTCTATTTTGGTTGAAAAATGACCTATTTTGGTTGAAAATTTGGCTATTTGGTTGATTTTTTCCCATCTGGACTGAAAAATCTTTTTTGTTTGAAAATTTAACTCTCTTGTTGAAAATTAATCCTTTTTGCTTAGAAATTTAACTGTTTTTTTTTTAAATTTCTTTGCCATAAAAATTCAGCTATTTTGGTAGAAAATTGAACTTTTTTGTAGAAAATTTACAAATATGGTTGACATTTCTCTTTTTTCTTGATTGAAAAATCTTTTTTGGTTGAAAATTCAACTAGTTGGATGAAAGTTGAACTCCTTCGCTAATTTTTTGTTTGGTTGATGTTTTATCTATCTGGTTGGAAATTTAGCTATTTTGTTGAAAATTCGTTTTTTTTGTTGAAATTTAATTTTTTGAAATGAAAATTCTACTTTCCCATTTTTGGTTGAAAAATAACCTATTTTAGTTAAAAATTCCACTATTTGGTTGATTTTTTCCCTTCTTGACTAAAAAATCTTTTTTGTTTGAAAATTTAACTCTTTTGACGAAAAGTAATCCTTTTTGCTTAAGAATTCAACTGTTTTGTTGAAAAAATTTCTTTCTTGGATAAAAGTTCGAATAGTTTGGTAGAAAATTGAACTTTTTTGTGAAAAATTCAACAATTTGGTTGACATTTCTTTTCTTTCTTGAATGAAAAACCTTTTTTGGCCGAAAATTCAACTACATAGTTGGTTGAAAGTTAAACTACCTTGTTAATTTTTTTTGTTTGGTTTCGTTAAAAAAATTTCTTTTTGGATGAAAATTTAACTATTCTATTTTGATTGAAGAGCGACCTATTTTATTCGGAAATTCAACCATTTGGTTGACTTCTTTTTCTTTCCTGATTGAAAAATCTTTTTTGGTTGAAAATTCAACTAGTTGGTTAAAAGTTAAATTACTTTGTTAATTTTTTTGTTTGGTTGACGTTTCATCTCTTTGGTTGAAAATTTAATTATTTTGTTGAAAATCTGTTTTTTTTTTAAGATTAATTTTTTTTGATGAAAATTTAACTATTTCATTTCGGTTGAAAAGTCAGCTATTTTAGTCGAAAATTCAACTATTTGGTTGACATTTTTTCTCTTTCCTGATAGAAAACTCTTTTTGTTGAAAATTCAACTAGTTGGTTGAAAGTTAAACTACTTCGTTAATTTTTTTTGTTTGGTCGACGTTTCATCTCTTTGGTTGGAAATTTAACTATTCTGTTGAAAATACGTTTCATTTGTTGAAAATTAATTTTTCTAAATCAAAATTTAACTAATCCATTTTGGTTGAAAAATGTCTTATTTTAGTTGAAAATACGACTATTTGCTTGATTTTCTCGTAGTGGCTAGTCTGCCGGCGCCGGCAACATTGTTCGTTGCCGGCTGTTTTTTTCCTCCCGGGTGTGAAGTCTCGAAAAGAATGTAGCGATGTATGTGAAGTCTCGAAAAGCATGTAGCGATGTATTTTTATGCACTGATTACAAAAATGGCTATGAAAATTGCTAAAAAAAAACAATTTTCAATGTCAAAACTTAAAAAAACCACGTTTTTAAAAAGAGAAATCTTAAGTTCACATCATTTTTTTAAAAATCACATACGGGCGGGGAGGCACTCCTGTGATTTGTCACAGAAATAATTTTAGTCGAACCCCTAACCCTTCCCAATATTTCGTGGGGGCTGGAAGGCACCCCCGTAACTGGTCACAGAAATAATTTCAGTCAAACCCCTAACCCTTTCCAACATCTCGTGGGGGCGGAAAGGCACCCCTTTGACTGGTGGCACAAATAATGTTGATCAAATCCCTACAATTTTTCAACATCTCGTGGGGGTGGGAAGGCGCCTCTGTGACTGGTCACAGAAATAATTTTGGTCAAACCCCTACCTCTTACAAACGTCTCATGGAGGGAGCGAGAAAGCACCCTTGTGACTGGTCACAGAAATAATTTTAGTCGAACCCCTGACCCTTTCCAACATCTCGTGGGGGTGGAAAGGCACCCGTTTGACTGGTGACACAAATAATTTTGGTCAAACCCCTACAACTTTCCAACACCTAGTGGGGGCGGGAAGGCACCCCTGTGACTGGTCACACAAATAATTTCAGTCAAACCCCTTACACTTTCCAACATCTCGTGGGGGCGGGAAGGCACCCCTTTGACAGGTGACGGAAATAATGTTGGTCAAACCTCTACAACTTTCCAAAATCTCGTGGAGGCGACAAGGCACACCTGTGACTGGTCACAAGAATAATTTTTGTCAAATCCTAACACTTTTCAGCATCTCGTGGCGGGGAGAGGGGACACCCCTGTGACGGGTCACAGAAATAATGTTGGTCAAACCCCTAACCCTTTTCAACATCCTGTGGCGGGGCAAAGAGGCACCCCTGTGACTTATCACAGAAATTATGTTGGTCAACCCCTACCCTTTTCTAACATCTCATGACGGCGGGAAGGCACCCGTGTGCCTGGTTTCAGAAATAATATTGGTCAAACCCCTACCCCTCACAAACGTCTCGTGGGGGCGAGAAGTTACCCCTGTGACTGGTCCTAGAAATAATATTGATCAAGCCCCTGCCCTTTTCCAACGTCTCATGTAGGGAGAGAGAAAGCACCTTTGTGACTGGTCACAAAAATCATTTTAATCAAACCCCTTACCCCTTCCAACATCTCGTGGGGGTGGAAAGGCACCCCTGTGACATGTCACAGAAATAACGTTGGTCAAACTTCACCTTTTTCCAACGTACGGTGGGGGAGGGAAGGCCCCCCAGTGACTGGTCACAGAAATAATTTTGGTCGAACCCGTACCCTTTTCCAACGTCTCGTGGGGGAGGGAAGGGACTCCCGTAACTGGTCACAGAAATGATGTTGGTCGAACTCCTACCCCTTTCCAACGTCTCGTGGGGTCGGAAAGGCACCCCTGTGACTGGCCACAGAAATAATTTTAGTCAAACCCATTAACCTTCTCAACATCTCGTGGGGACGGAAAGGCACCCCTGTGACTTGGCACAGAGATAATGTTGGTCAAACTCCTACTCCTTCCCAACGTCTCGTGGTGGCGGGAAGGCACCCCTTTGACTGGTAACACAAATTATGTTGGTCAAACCCCTATAACTTTCCAGCATCTCGTGTGGACAGGAAGGCACCCTTGTGACTGGTCACAGATATAATTTTGGTCAAACCCTTACCCTTTTCTAACATCACGTGGGACGGGAAGGCACCCGTGTATCTAGTTACAGAAATAATACTGGTCAAACCTCTACCCCTTTCAAACGTCTCGTGGCGAGGCGAGAAGGCACCCCGGTGATTGGTCACAGAAATAATTTTGGTCAAATCCCTACCATTTTCCATCATCTTGTGAGGGCGGAAAGGCACCCGTGTGACTGGTTACAGAAATAATTTTGGTCGATCCCGTACCCTTTTCTAACGTCTCGTGGGGGAGGGAAGGGACTCCCGTAACTGGTCACAGAAATAAGAATGGCCATTCCCCTGCCCTTTTCCAATGTTTCGTGGAGGGAGCGGGAAAGCGCCCTTCTGACTGGTCACAGAAATAATGTCGGTCAAACCCATAACCCTTTCCTACCTTTCGTTGGAGCGGTAAGACACCCATGGGACTGGTTATATAAATAATGTTGGTTGAACCCCTACCCTTTTCCAGCGTCTCATAGAGGGGGTGGGAAGGCACCTCTGTGACTGGTCACAGAAATAATGTCGGTCAAACCCATAACCCCTTCCTACCTTTTGTTGGAGCGGTAAGACACCCATGGGACTGGTTATATAAATAATGTTGGTTGAACCCCTACCCTTTTCCAGCGTCTCATAGAGGGGGCGGGAAGGCACCTTTGTGACTGGTCACATAAATAATGTTGGTCAAACTGCTATCTCTTTTCAACGTCTCGTGGCGGGGCGAGAAGGCATTGCTGTGACTAGTCACAGAAATAATAGTTTATATTCATTGTACAGAATTCTCGTAAATTAAACGAATAATTGATTATTTATCTAGACTCTCTGCTTTTTGAAACAACATTTTAAAAAATAGACGTTGAGTAAAAATTCAACTGTTTTGGTAGAAAATTGAACTTCTTCGTAGAAAATTCACCAGTTTGGTTGTATTTTTTTTCCTTTCTTGATTGAAAAATCTTTTTTGGTTGAACACTCGTCTTTTTGGTTTGAAAATTAATTTATTTTGGTAGGAATTCAATCTTTTTTAATGAAAAATGCAACTGGCTGGTTCAACATTAATCTGTATCAATTATTTTCGATTTGAAACTAAAATATTTTTTTGCTGAATTATCAACTATTACATTTTTTGTGGAGAACTGATTTTTTTTGGTTGAAAATATATCTCTTTGGTTGAAACTGTACTTTTCTTTTTAAAAATTCAAATTTTCGGGCAGAAAATTCCACTGCTTTGTGAAGAATTTGTCTTTTTGGCAGGAAAATTAAATAAATTGGTTGAAAATTTGTTTCTTTCAAAATTTAACTATTTTGCGGGAAATTCATCTTTGCGGCTTGAAAATTCAAATCTTTTTTTGTTAATCCGTCTTTTTAGTTGCAAGATTCATCCTTTCTGGTGGAAAGTTAATCTTTCTTGGTGAAAAATGTAACTGTGTGGTTGAAAATTAATCTTTTTTGGTAGAGGATTAAACTATTTTGTTGATAATTCGTCTGTTTTGGTTGTATTCAACTGTTTTCGATTTAAAATAAAAATATTTTTCGGTTGAAATATTAACTATTTTGTTGAAAATTTAACTGATTTGTAGTAAATTCATCTCCTTGGCTGAAAAATTCAACAATCTGGTTAACCCTTTTTTTCTTTCTTAACCAAAAAATCTTTTTTGTTTGAAAAATTAAGTATCTTGTTGAAAAATCATCAATTCCGATGAATCAAACTGTTTTTGATTAAAAATTGATTCGATTTTTTTATTGAAGATTCATTATTTATGTTGGAAATTCATGTATTTTGTCGAAAATTCGTCCTTTTGGTTGAAAACTCATCTTTTTGGTTCAAAATTCAACTACTTGATTAGAAATTCATCCATATTG
>JAUMHM010040263.1:0-15587 GCA_032362435.1 Melikaiella ostensackeni
TGGTCAGGAACCACGAGATGATTGGCAAAGGAGCGTTCCTCTACAAAGCCGCGGAGCAGGCGGCCGAGACCCTTGGTTTGGATCTCAACATCAGAAGTGAGGAAAGTGCATTACTCCATCTAGATGCCTCACTTCTAAAAGACGAATTTTTTTTTCATCATCGTGTTAATAACAAAAAGCGTATAAAAAAAGGAAAAGAATAAAAAAAATATAATAAAAAAAGATACATCTGGGTATCCCAGTGATCTGAAAATTCTATAAAAATAAATAGAAATATTTAGTAATACTTATTCTTCGTAGAGATAATTTTGCGAGCCTATATCCAGTCGTTCTTAGAATAATCATATAATAAAATGCACGATATTTAGAAGTATGACCTTATAAATATAATTATTCATATTTACAAAAAGAGACTTTCGCGGATTTTATAGCATAAATAAGTATAGCTCAAACGAAGGGTCGCATTTGGCGCCCAACGTGGGGCAACAAAGAGTCGAAAAGAGGAGTAAGAATCCATAAATAAAAAACGAGTAAAGTATCGAAAATTGTATAAATGGACCAGCGCAAAACCGTGTAACTATTTTTTAAAGGGAGTAAAGATTTGAAGAGAATTGTCATTCCATTACCCCACAGTCAGAAGGATCTGCCACAGGGAATGGAAGAATTTGATGAGTATTTAATAGAAAGGGAAAAATTGCGAAAAATTGTGGCAGCTAAGAAAAGTGATGCGCAAAAAAGACAATAGAACTTATTAAAAAGAACTCAGTGGAGATTTAAAGGTAAATAAACCTGTAATGGAAAAGTGATAACGTGTGAAGTGTAAATTCAAAGACAAAATGAGTCGTGGTAAGTTCAGATCTTCCAAAACGGGAAGCCGAAGCAGTGAACTCGAAGGAGCACTGGTCACAGAAGACATGGACCGAACAATAACCAATGAAGAAAACAGCATGGGAACAGAAACCGGAGGGCAGACGAATCCATCGGACAGAGCATTTGAACAATCCTGACTCGAAATAAACAAGAAAATCACAGAGTTAGGAAAGAAGGCAAGGAGGATGATGGACGAAGAAAAAAATACAGAAAGAAGAAGGAGCAAGTGGGGGCAGAGACGCTCAGCAAAAGATTAGAGACGCTTGAAGCGAGCATCCACAGGACACTGGTGGTAACAGCCAATACAACAATGAATTTAGAGAAAAGAAATGCCAGAATCGAAGAAAATATAAAAAGATTGGAGCTCCAACAATGTAGAGCAATAGAACGAAGGATGATGGACAAGGAGAGAGAAAGAGAGAGAGCACCCTTACTAGGGACATCGAGCATCAAGTACATGCTGCCGGAATTTAACTGTGAAACGAGTCCCACATGCTACATTAACCAGCTACAGCAGTACTGGCGAGCGTTGCGCCCGAAAGAAAATGATAGAGAATACCTGATTAAGAAATCTCTATCTGGACCAGCTGGAGACTGATGGCAGATAGTGAAAGGACACATCAACAGCTTCGAAGAATTTTAACAAAAGTTCCGCCAACGCTACTGGAGCGGAAAAGTCCAGCTTGAGATAAGGTGTAACTTAGAGTTTGGATATATTCCAAACAATAAAAGACAATCCAGACCGGAATATGTGATGAAAATATACGCCTATGTACAGGAACTAGATCCCCCGCCAACGCCAATGGAGATCATTCAGAAAATCTCACGACATTTTGACGACGAAATAAAGTACGCCATAATTGGAAGGGGAGTGACTACTGTTGAAAAGTTAATATAAGTATTAGAAGACTTTGACAAAATAGGCGTGTCCAACTTCAATAGGACTGAAAACAGAAGCTGGAGAAATCCGAAACAAGAACCCATGTCACCTTCGAGAGGCCCGACAGGGGGTGTCACTAATGAAGCTTGGAAGACACAACGTAATGACAGCACAAATAATGGAAACAATCATGGCGGCAATTGGTCCAGTAGAGGTGCACCTAATACCAATTTCATGCAAAAAAGGTCTGCTATTACGGGGGGGGGGGGGGCAGGGACAATCAAATGATAATAGCTCTTGGAGGAACCAATCAACGCAACCTTCATACAGAATACGGAATATGGAATTAGAAGAGGATGAAACATCAGAAGAGAGAGAGAGGAAGGTAATGACTGAGCGGTAACGGAGACGAGAAGCGGAGAAATGTCACGCCTGCAATAGAAGAGGAGTGAAGAACACCTGGCGTGACACCGGAACTAATCCTCTCCACTTATATGCCCTTGTGAAAATAAAGCCTAAAAAAAGACTACAGTAAGCAGGTATAGACGTTGGTTTCAAAGCGGTCTCGAACAGTCACATGCTGGTCCCCAGAAGACAACGTTTTATTTTCCCCTCGTCCCACCCAGAGAGTCTGTAGATACAGAGCTATGTGTCAGACAGAGAGAGTAGTATCCATTCCAATACCATAAAAGTAAGCCAGGTATAGGCTGAGAGGTGCATACCAGAAAAAGTTCAAACCCTGTCTGCAAGTGGTTTGCAGCCGGTCTTTCTTCGGTCTTTATTTTTACGAGGGTGCTCACGAACACACGGTAAGAATTAACGGGGGAAACGCCTGGAAAGATAATAGAAAAAATATCACGCTGCTACGTGGCTAATCTTCAGATAAGAGGAATCCTTACAAAGGCTTTAATAGACACGGAAGCAGAAGTGACATGTATTTCCGAGGACTTCGTAACCAACAATCGAAAACGCTTTGAAAACTTTCTAAGCCTACCAATCACCGAAGTGGCTTTTGTAGGACCCATGAGAGGAAAGGCGGTGAGATTAAGTAAACAAATTCACACAGATTTGCAATTACCCAATCAAGTATTGCAAATGGTGTTCATAATCGTGTCGAAACTCTCGAGATCCTGCATCATTGAGATTGATATGTTGGACTTACACAAGACTCATATTGACCTTGATAAGAGAACGCTAACCTTTTCTTACCTAGATGGACAACCGGCGATAAAAATGTTTAAAGATGAGAAAAGTACAGCAGCCCTTGAGGACTTTAGAGGATATCAATACTCTACATGATATAAAAGACAAGAGCGACTCACCTATCGAAGTCACGTGGGAGAAAATCGACCAGAATTTATAGCCCATATATAAATCTCATTGTACCAGTAGTCAAGAAAGATGGATCCGTGAGGTTATGTCTAGATGCCAGAAAACTCAATGAAGTTTTGATACAAGATTGGGACTGTCCCGAGCCCACAGAAATTTTATTTTAAAAATGTCGAGGTATGAACATCCTGTCAAGCCTCGACATGACAAGCAGTTTCTGGCAAGTGCCACTGCACCCTGAGTCACGACAATATACTGCGTTTCGATACCAAGGAAAGAGCTATGACTTCTTGGTAGTACCATTTGGCCTAAAAACAAGCACCGCGGCGTTAATCAGAGGACTTGATCAAGCCTTGAAAAGAATTGGAGATCATGTAATATCCTTTGCCGACGACACGCTGATTACATCAGAAATGCACACACAGCACCTCGAACATCTGAAATACATACTGCAGCATCTCGAAACCAACAGCTTAACACTTAATCTAACAAAATAAGTTTCTCCAAGAGAGAGACAAAATTCTTGGGTTTTATTCTCACCACACAAGGAATTGAGCCTGACCCAGAGAAAGTTGAACATATAAACAATTTTTTATCTCCCAAAAACATTAAACAGCTGTGGGGCTTTCTGGGACTGGTTAATTTTTATTCCGAATTCGATAGTCAGCATGCACAGGAAACAGTGCCACTATTGAAACAACTGAAAAAAGGAACTACCTGTAAATGGGATGCAGAGGCCAATAAAAGCTTCGAGAGGATAAAAATCTTTATGCAGAATCCATTCTACTCTACTTCCCAGACCCGAAGAAAGATTATTATTTAGAGACAGACGCCAGCAACTATGCATTAGGTACGGTGCTCTATCAGATGAACGAAAGAGAAGAGAGAGAAATAATGACACCTGCAAGTCGTACGCTGAAGGGACCTGAGCTCACATATTTTTCAACAGAAAAAAGACTTCTGGCACTGGTGTGGGCTCTACAAAAGTTCCTTACGTACCATCAAGGTGCAAAAGTAATTAATCGAACAGACCACATGGCATTAACTTTTTTAAAGACCTGCAGATTCGTTAATGCACGACTTACTCGCTGGATCTTGGCCATACAGGATTACAGAATAGAAATCGAACACATTTCTGGCAAAGAAAACATCATGGCTGATATTCTAAGCAGACTACATCCAGAAGATAACCACAAAACGACAAAAAGGAGACTATAGTAAAAATTAATGAACTCAATTACCAATGTAGTAAAGATCTGAAAGTTAAAATAAAAAGAATCAAAGAATTACAACAATTGGACAAAAGAATTAGCAAGAAAATAAAACAGATAAGAGGGAACAATAAAAAAAACGGTCGCTTTGAATTAATTTATGGAATTCTGTATCACCAAACCGAGACACAATATCGAGTATATGTACCGCAAAACCTGATAAAGCAATTAATATGGGACTGTCACATGATGTACGGACACGGCGGGGCCGAAAAGACATGTAAGATTTCATGCGAGTATTTTTACTGTCCCAAGTTTACCAAATTTGTGCGACAGACGCTAAGTACTTGTGACCCATACCAACGCAATAAGATTTCAACGACAACCTCACAAGCGTTACAACAGCTGGTCTTACCAAAGAAGCCACTAGAATTAATATCGATCGATTTCTTTGGGCCACTAACCTCCTCGAAATTCGGATATGAGTACGTACTCGTATTTTTAGACACATTTACGAAGTATGTAAAATTATATCCCCTAAGAAAAGCGACAAGCGAAGCGACTATTAAGAAATTGGATCACTTCATAGGAATAATTGGAAAGCCTGAGAAGATTCTTTCTGATAGGGGGACCAAATTCACTAGCAAAAAATGGTCGTAAGCTCTCGAGGAGAGGGGAATTACAATGATTTTAAGCTCCATCCGACATCGACGAGCCAACATGGTGGAACGTGTAAATCGAGAGTTGGCAAAACTGCTTCGGGTTCTCCTATCTCCCATACAACACGGCACATGGTTCTCGCAAGTAGGAAACATTGAGACAATAATTAATGAATCCTACTATGAGACAACAGAAGTGACTCCTTACGAGGCCATGTGGGGACGCAAGCCTACAAGATGGTGGGAAAGGCTGATACCAGCGCGACCACGAAAAGGACAGATTGATAGGAATGAACAAATGCGAATGATAAGAGAGTGCATTAAAACCAGGCGCGAAAAGAGAATAGAGCGAACCAATAAGGGAAAGAAAGGCATCTCATTTGAGGTCGACGATTGGGTAATGGCACGGGCGTGTAACGTGTCTAACACTCAAGGAGGCACGATGGTCAAACTATTGGCGCTCTACGAGGGACCCTACACTGTTAAACAGCAAGTAGGTAACAACGTCTACATTCTACAAGACCCTATGACAAGAAAAGTCAGAGGGCAATACCATGCAGACGACATACGAAGATACAAGAGGGTGGAAGGAAATACCGCAAAGTAAGAGTGGGGCGAGGACCATCAACCCAAGCAGGACGCAGCAGCTGAAGACGCGCAAATCAGTCGTGTTCTAGGCGTAATGCAAGGTACAATGCCCGAAATAACTACACAAGTTGAACGGAAGGACACCATGTGGAGCGTGGCCATTCAGTGCATCGGACGCGGCAGCCAAAGTGATGTTATTGAAGTGGTTAGGCCTAATTATCCAATTAGAGAGACACAACCGCGCGTGTTAACCAATCTTCGTGCACATGCGCTACGCCCACCCGGTACGAGCCTATCAAGTGTGAACACAGATCGGGTCCGCGTGGACACTCGCAGGCGATGTGTGGGACGAGGGCCCAGAGGAAGAGAACAATGCCCTCGCCAAAATTTACAAAAAGACAACCTTACCCTCTGGAACAGAACCCGTGGCAGAAGAGGGGAGGACGGCAGCAATTGTTACAAAATGTGATGACAGCGAACCAAAGTCGTCCACTTCTAAAATGGTAGAGGAGCACAGCATGAGAATGACCAGCAGCCATGCAGAAATGAAACCCTCTGCTTCAAATTTTAAGAAAATTAAATCAATGGCAAGACAAATACCTGCTAAAGAGGAGGAAAAGAAGATGCGTACAAAATTTTTCTTCGAAGTAAAACAGGCAACGCTTCCAGTCGGGCGGTCAAGGATACCGAATTGGAATTTGGCGCGGGATGCGCTCACCTTGTATCCAGCGCCTAAAAAGGGGGAAAGAGAGACACTGCGGGCAGTGGCTCTCAACACTCTCCGATTATTATCTATCACAAGAAAATACATAGTGGCTAAAGGGAGAGAGAATCGAGGACCTGGCGGCATACAGCAGAGAGGAGACGCGGCAACAGAAGGAAAGAGGAAGAATGACCACCTCGGAGGGTCTGACATAGCAGTGCCAAATAAAGTGCGGGTCGTGGAAAATGAAGTATTACAAAAGAAGAGCATTTCGTGTGCAGTGCAGTGGGGACCTGTGCACAAAGACGACGAGAAATGGGCGAGTTACAGGGCCGGCCGCCACATCGAAAGTGGCCCGATTTCTCGAATATGGACATGGAAAGAAAGGGATCCACGCACGATGCAGGAGAATAACACGCTCGACATGTACTGCAGGCAACGCTTCGAAAATTTCGAGATAAGTGTTGAGACATCTTTGTATATTAATAAGAATATATATTAATATTTTACTTGCACACTATAAACGAAATTTTCTCTTGAGGCATATTAAATTTTTTTTTAGATGGTTTGTAGTATACAAAAATAAGGATAGAACTACAAAATTTGGAAGTTGGAATCACTGCAAAATAAAATTTGGTCACATCCATCAGCACAATTCAAAATATTACGCCTGGTGTCATATCATATCCCCCAGCCAGGGGGAAAATACACAGAGATAACCGCAATAGAACCCATGGTCGTAAAAATAATAATACCAACAATCTCTACTTCTGCGAGCGAAAGTCCCTGGAGATCCGGAGAGCTAACCGAAAATTCTCTCCTTACAAGTATGGCAGAGCCACGACCTCCACCTCTCAATCTATCAGACCTGCGGGCAATATAACCCCGAATTTCCCAAAAGCAATCTGGAGAAAGCCATGCCTCAGTAAGACGGAGTATATTCCAGTCCAGACTAGGTAGAATAATTTCCAATTCATAACGCCTTTTATTTTTATTTATTTTATTCATGACTGTGCGCGTTCCAAATACTGAACTTAACAGTTTTGTGCCTGTTCTCCATAATGGCACACTGACTCAGGCCAGAACAGCACAAAAAAACTTGGAGAGATAAGGTCCCACAGAACAAAAATTCCAATTTGAGATAGAAGCTGTTAGAAAATAAGAACCAACAATGAATAACGCAAGTAACTTCACAAGTATAAAAGTTTATATAGAAGTAACACAAAATGTTGAGAGCTGACATAACCAAACAATGGGAACCAATCCTCCCAGGACAATGCTAAACTCTTGGTGAAATGAAGTCCCACAAATTAACAAACTTAAATTGAAACCTTAAGTCTAGTATGGTAACTTATCAGCACGACTGACTTGCATAGCGAGAAAACCAGTGAGAGATAAAAGCCAATAATAAATAAAAAGAGAATATTAAGAGGTGTGGAAACTAAATAACAATGACACAAAATATTGAAAGTATGCTTAAGCAACCTATACGAATTAATCCTCCTTGGATCGCTCACAAAACGAAGATGTATTCCTGTGATCCGTATTAGAAAAGAAATTTTGAGCCTGAAAATAATGAGAAAAATACCATTTTTCGTGATTTTTATCATTTTTCGGTACTTTGACTTGAGTCCGCGAATATGAAATAATTTTTGATGAGGTCTATACAACATAGGCATTTACATCATCATAGTATACCACTTTTACCGTTCACCTGGATAAAAAAAAATAACCATTCGTTTGAAAACAACGAGGAAAATGCAAGTTTCCAGGATTTTGATTTTTCACCCCGTTGTGCGACTGAGAGAAAATATTTCTTTGCTCAAACTTTCAGGAAGTCATTTTGGCATCCACTAGAAACTCTCCGACACCCCCGCGCGCCTCTCTTCCAGCCCCTCGGACCTCCGTACCTACGAATTCGAGGCCGGCGGCAATCATCGCTCCCGGCGTCTTCGAATCCCTCGCCCACGAGTGCGAGCTGGCAGACATTCTAGGAAGGCAATAGCCCAAGGGCAAATGAATCGCGATTCCAGTGTAGTTCAATATGATGTTGTTGAAGGATGGAAAATATCATTCTACTATTTATTGACTTTTATTGACTATTATTGATTGTCCATTTCTACTTAGGAAATTTAATTTTCGTGTGTATCAGATTGATGCAAGATCTCTAGAATCTTATTACATTAAAACTGATAAGGCAGGTGAAGTTTACAACTCTCGAGCTCAGGCTATGTGTAGGATTATGAAGTATCTGTGCAAAACTCACGCAGAGTCGTTTGATTTTTAACTTTGCAACGCACAAGAGTCAACTTTAAACATGAAATAAATGAATCTCTGTCACTTCGCGGACCGCACGATGCTCCACGGCTTGAATCGTTAACATCTTTATAACTTAATTGTAGGCTGATCTGTTTCGATTTTTGTTTTCATTGTATATACCGCCTCTTTAGGATCAACATCGTCAATGGACAACGAGGAACATCGAGGATTGAAAAACTTCAGAACATTCAACTCTGACCACTACTTCAAGATGAGTGGAGGTAGAATTCAAATGGTCGCGCTATCGCCCGCCTTCTTTCACTGCTGCCAACCTAACATCCCTAACCTCTCTAGGTCAATCATTGTGGAGATGCCGAAATTCCGAATTGCTTTCAACAAGCTACTTGGTTCTAAAGACTCCTCCACTCGGCGTAAAACTCTACAAGGACCCTGGATGCGAGAAGATTTCGTCGTCAATACCCGCTATACGCGAGGTAGCTCTATAGCCCAGGCCCATACTACGTGTTTTACCGCATCGTTAGTATAGCAAGATGATTGTCAATAGTTACTGATGAGCTTACTGATCGATGTTGGGTATAAATCTTGTATGGAGAGTAAGGACTTCGATTTTTATATAAGTTGTTAAAGACGCATAGAATTAATATATTCGAATTAAACTACGGCGATGGTAGCGCTCCCGATTTCTGTGCTCGATTCATAGTCGAGCCTTCCTTACGCATCCCACTAGGATGGAGCAGGGTTGTGACCAATGAGAACCGCGCATTGAGTTCTAGGAGAATACCGACTTAATGAGCGGAATCTCAGTTCAAGATTAGTTGTACGACGAATCAACCCGGTATAGTCCACTTTCTTTTGATTTTGTGCGAAACCTTTAGTCTTTTAATAATTTTTCCCTGAAAAGAGCAAAGTAATTTTTGTTGACTAAGGGAGTCCTATAATTAGTTTTGTTGATGACCAAGAAAGTCCTAAAGTAATTATTGTTGACCAAGAAAGTCCTAAGGTAATTTTTGTTGACCAAGAAAGTCCTAAAATTATTATTGTTGGTGACCAAGAGAGTTGAAATTCAGTTTTGTCTAGAAGGCTGAAAAATTGTATTATGACCAAGAAAGTCCTAAAGTAATTATTGTTGACCAAGAAAGTCAAAATTCAATTTTGCCTGGGAAGCTGAAAAAATAATATCATGGCCTAGAAAGCCGAAATTCTATTTTGAAATATATTCACACGAGACCACGAGGTTCCCCACGACTAGTCGCTTTTATAAATATCCTGATTATTTGAATCTCGTTGTTTTGAACTGCCGTTATTAATTTTTATATGATTGATTGTCTCTTTGATTACAATATGTGTATCCTTCGTCTAATTGCACTGCAAAATTAAGCCCCAAAAATTTGGTTGTTCCCTAAAATAGTTGCAACACAAATTTAGTGATGTATCCCTCATTTATTTGAATAGTTGGTGCCTCCCCCCTTTCACTTTTGGGAAACCAGTTAGTCGCCCTGACCCTAACCCCGATTCTCAAGCACGTCGAATATCGAGAAAAGAGTTGATTTTGTTTAAGTTAAGAAATATTTTGATTTGTAAAATCACAGCGTTACTTAAAAATTGTGTAAGATCTAAGAAAGAGGTTCATGGTAACTTTCATTGAGAAATTTAGAATTGTTATTCAAGATTTAAAATTTGTTTCAAACAGATTCTGTGAACAAAAATTAGCATTTATTCGAACTGAATAAATCAGAATTGTTAATTGTTATTTTACTTATCGAGTTATTATTTGTAATGATAAGAAACATTTTTTCTTTGCGAACCATCCCTTCTACTGCTTTCGTGAACCATTGAGCTAGCCAGATGTAAAGATAAATTCGTACCGGTACATCGTAACCTCATTATTGTCGTTTTGTTGAGATAATTTAGAATTTGAAATTAAGAATTCTAATAATTTTTGGTTTTAATTGAGATTTTGCCCATTTCGTCGTTAGTTTGTTGTTTTTGACCCAAGAAAGGTCTGGAGCCCGGCATAATTTGTTGTGTTAAATTGATTTCGAGGTTACGGTGCCGAAGATATATTATTCCTTTGTTTTTCACAAAAAGGGAATAATATTATAATGGCGACACCAACGTGGGTCCCCAAATTTAGGGATTGAAAAAGGTTTCTTTGATTAAAAAAAATTATCGTGTTAACATTTTGAAAAGTTGAAATTTGGACATTTTCGAAAATTTGAAATTTGAAAAATTAAAGAAAAATTTATTGGAAAAATCTAAAAATATTGAAATTCAGAGCATCGAATTTTCATTTTCTTAGTCAAAAACAAAATCCAAAATCGAACTTCATCGGAATATAAAAATTTCTCGAGTCGACCCGGACAATTTTCCGCAAGTTGGAAAATAATCCCCAATTAATTGCAATCAATTAACCCAAAATTTTATCCCCGAATTCCGAAATTGTCAGAAATAAAATACTATGAATTTTCTAAGAAGAAAAATTTTCCAGCCTCAGGATAAAATATAACTTTGGGAAGTCAAAGTGACCTCAACTATCGTGAAAATTATTCACATTATACTCTCTTCGGTCAGAATTTCCATTTCACAAATACTCGGTTCCCGGTAATCATAGTCGCGTCGATTATTTGTATCGTAAATCATGCCCGAACGAACTCATCAAGACGACGCATGGATTTCTGCACTAAACAAGCAAGACCTTGAGATCGAGCTTGTCAATAGAGGATTGTCAAGCGACGGCGCGTTTCATGGCCGAACGAACTCATCCAGACGACGCATGGATTTCTGCACCAAACAAGCAAGACCTTGAGATCGAGCTTGTCAATAGAGGATTGTCAAGCGACGGCGCGTTTCCTGTCCTGCTTGAACGCCTTTACAGGTTCGAAAGCCAAGCACATGGCAAAAATGACCCTGCGAAGGAATTGGTAGATTTACGCGATGTAACTTCTGTCGAAGAGAGCTCAGAATACAATCCCGATGAAACTTGATTCGAACCGGCAGAAACTGCCCCTAAAGTAGAATATAAGAAATTGCAAGAAAATATAATCGAAAATTTGAATTTGGGAACCTCACGAAGAGAATTGAATAAAATCGCAAATAAAATTTCAAGTCCATCAACAGTAAGCAAAGATAGGATAATCATCCTAGATGATACTACAGATCCCCAAACTACCGTTCCTGACTCAGGTGCTTCAGGTAGATTTCGACCTCGTGATGTCAAAAACAAATTCCGAGACACAGCGCGAATTCTAAGCACGATTTAGAATTGAGGGAAGGTGCTGAGACTGATAGAAGCAATAGAAATGATTTTCGTGATAAATATTTTCCAAATAATTGCCCTCATAATAGAAATGATTTTCGCAATGATTATTTTTCAAATAATTACCCTCATAATAGAAATGATTTCCACAATGATTATTGCCCAAATAATTACTCCCATAATGAAAATGATTTTCGTGATAATTATTTTCCAAATAATTACCCCCATATGAGAAATGATTTTCATCCAAATAATTATTTTAATAATCAAGATGATTATTTTTATAATCTACCTCTCAACCCATCTGATTACTTTTATCGAGATGGATTATCGCGAAATAATAATAGTGGTCTCCAGCGATTTAGAGACGAAAATGTTAGTCGTGCCCCTACTGTTGATTACCGTGGAGATTATTCGAATAATTGTAATTATCTCCCTATTAACTATGACAGGCCCGACTTTAACACTAGTAATCGTGAGATACCCCTTTAAGAACGAAACTATCTTCGTGTTGATTATCATTATGACAGAAATACCCCACACAATTGTCGAGATGTTAGGAATAATCCTAGAAATATTTCCCGTGAGAATAGTTATCGAGATAATCCTAGAAATATTTTTCGAGAGGAGAGAATCCGTGATATTCCTTTAAATATACCCCCGGATAACAGGATTCGCAATTTCCCTAGAAACATCTCCCCAGACAATAGAAACTATGTTGGTTCCCCTCATCGGATAAATGGGGACATACAGGGTCATTTCGATTATGAGAATGAGTTTTTGGAAACGGATTTTAGACCTCGATACAATAGCACGACTTTACGAGCTAATCATCCACATGTTAGTTTCGACCCCTCATGCGACTTTCAAAATCTTGATAACAGTCAAGGTTATTCAAGACAAAATTCCCAGCTTAGGCGTTTTCATAATAATGATAACACAGTTCACTCACGCCCTAGTTTTCCGCCCACTTCTTTGTCCGCTACCTATGACATTATGCGAAAATGGAATCTTAGATTTTCGGGAGCGCGCCATGAAGAACGAGACACCTTCCTAACAAGAATAGCCAATAGTCATTCCATGGTTTCGGTCGACGATAGGGACTTACTATTTCTCCTTCCCTCCTTCATGTCAGGTATAGCTGGTAGATGGTATGATGGTCATAAAAATGACTGGCTAATTTTTGAAGAGTTCGCCGCAGATTTTCGGGATAGGCTTAGCGATCCAGATTTTCAATTTGGATTGACTCAATAGACGCAAAGGCGTACTCAAGGTGACTGTGAACCCGTAGCTGATTATTTGACGTGCATGTTAGCTATGTTTGACCGATTGTCTCCTAATTCGACAGAAGAAGAGAAGGTAAGCAATGCTCATCGAAATTTATTACCACGCTTACACCTTTCGATTCAGAGGTCCATTATACGTGATTTTGCCCATTTAGAAAGAGTGGCGGTAGCAGCAGAGGAAAGTTGTAGGGTTGCTAAAGCCTTCAGACCCCCTCCAACACCAGAGTGTTCCTTACTGCCCGACCTAGCGTATCACAAGCCAAATTATAGGCCACAAATCGAAAGAAAAGAAACCATCAAGTTATGAGACGAGCGATTAGAAGAAGATTGGGAGGATTCCATCGATAATCTTCATTTAGCAAAAGATACCGAACCACCACGAACTCCCAACCCAAAACTTAGTCGTAATCCTCCCCCTAATGACACACGAAATCCTAATGATAAATCTAGTCTAAATCCTACCCCTAGTCGGAATCACAACACTAATTCTAACTCTAACCCTAATTATATTAGTAAACCCGATTCCAGCCCCCATGCTAATACTAAAAGTGAAAAAGGTAAAAATTCCAATCAAGAATACAAACATTTTGACTCTATTACAAATCCGTTTTCACCCCTGAGCACTGAAGTGGGGAACCCTGTAAACTCCTCGGAGGACGGTCCATCCTGTTGGAATTGTGGTCGGCAAGACCATCGTCACCAAAATTGTGATGAACCTAGGGGAATCAATTGTTTCGGTTGTGGTAGGAGAGACGTGAAGAAGCCTTTTCGTCCAAATTGCACGGGAAAAGCGAGCAGAGGAATCGTTAAGTAAGGTTGCAGCGATTCCTAACCTTTCTGAAGAGCCCTTAAAAATTAATAATGTTGTTTCTGTAACTCCCTTTGAAGCTTTCAGGGTGAAGGGAGAGTCGCTGAAGCTATAACCGACACAAAAAATTTCAAACCATCCAAACCCGGAATAATTAGTAGCTCCCAAGATTCTCTTTCAAATATTGAATGACCTCCCGTAACTGAACCCACTTCTCAAGACAATTTAGTTGATTCCTTCCCTAGACCAATTTTTCAAATGTCCGAAATTTATTATACTCCTACACCCTTAAATGGACGTTAACCTCTGATGTTCGTTAACCTGCGTAATCTTAGCCACCGTATTAAATCTTTAATCGATGGCGGTTCTTCCAGAACCTTTATAGGACCAGAAGGTATGATCCTCATGAAAAAATTAGGACTGAAAATAAATCAGAGCAATGGACTAGTACAAGTCGCGAATAGTAGCTTTGAAGTAGTTTCTCTGGAAGTTGTGGTACCTATGGAACCACACCAAAAAGCGAGGCTATTGTCAGTACGAGTATTAAAAAGCTTACCAGTAGCTTTAGCTCTAGGCTCAGATTTTATAAAGTTCTTTGAAATTCAAATAGATTCTGTGGATGGGACTTGGAATTTTGAGGAAGACCCCTTCAGAATATTCAAATTTGAAACAGAGGGATGGACTAAGGATAGTTGCTGTGGGTTGAATGAATTAACCACGGATCAGGCAGAAATACTCAAAATCTTTTTGAAAATTTGACTACCAGGAATTCCTGATAAACCGGGATTAACAAACTTCACCGAACATATAATTGACGTTAACGGACATCCTGCTATAAAACAAAGACATGACTTAGTATCTCCTGAAGCCTTGGAGGCCCAAATCGCGAAGATAGATCAGATGTTAACAGATGATATTATAGAAGTCGCGAGAAAGCCACGTTTACCGTACCAGACCAAGGGCTTTTTCATTCGAAAGAATGCCTTTCGGACTCACAAATTACCCTGAAACTTTTCAGAGACTGTTGGATCGTCAATTCGGCCCTGAAATGGCACCCCAATGCTTCGCCTATCTGGACGATATAATAATCGAGACGGAAGCTTTTCAGGAGCATTTGGAGTGGTTGGCTAAAGTGCTAGGAAAGATTAGAGATTCTGGAATGGAAATAAATCCTAATAAATGTAAGTGTTGCGTTCTGTGAGTCCGATACTCAGGTTATCTAGTGAATGAAAGAGGTTTGCAGGTTGACCCACAATAAGTATCACCTATTTTAGAGTATCCTGTTCCGTATTCATTTTCTTTACTCTAAAAAAAAAGCAAATGGCGAATAAACTCAGCCCAAAATATGTAGCACTTCACAGAATTTCCAAACTTTCATCTCCCAAAGTCTATGATATCAATGACTTGTGCCACAAAATGAATTGGAAGAATCCACATTTAAGACTTAAATCCCTTCATGAGTGCTGATACCGAACCTGATTTCCCCTAGTTTTAATGTTACCATGAACCATCCCTAACATAAATATTAACTTAAATCAGTATTTTAGAATTTGAGGTTGAATCTAAGTTGAGATTGATCATATACCACCTTGATCAAAAAGTTTTAGGACTCGTCACCGTGTAGCGCCCTCGTTCGGCCGATTTCAATTCTTCTTTTTTTGTTGTGTTGGAAGAAGTGTCATTGACGTTCTGTCAGATTTTCAGCTTGATAGCTTGA
>JAUMHM010040272.1:0-11691 GCA_032362435.1 Melikaiella ostensackeni
TATATGTTGTCGGTAACGACTTATCGACTGGTGGCATCTTAGCACCGACACGAACCATTATCATCTGTCGGTAAATGCTCGATCGCTGGTTTACTGCCGTTTAGCCCGAAACAGAACCCTGACCCCGTACTAAATTCTTGAAGTCGAGAGAGAATTCCCCGCTAGCCACCATACGCCACCTACCCGAACTTAGACAACACACTCGGTCGGTATGTCAGGGACCTTCCTTATTGACCGAGTCAGTATTACATTTCAGTTCCCTACCTCAACGACCGAGTCACTGACTGTCGGTAAAACAGTTCCTAGTCATTTACCAGTGGCGACAGAGGCGCCACCTGTCGGTGACAGACGAAACTACGTAGCTGCCTTAGAACCCGCCTTGTTATACTACTCCCCGGGAAGAAAATTCAGAAAAACGAGGTGTAACGAACGAGTGATGTTCGAAGACTGACCGTCTACATAAATCAATTTACCAATAGATATCTATTTTACTTAAATATAGTTTATAAATTTGAAAAAGTTAGACATTTTTTTAGAAATGTGTTATTGGTTCGGATTATCACCATTTCCTTTTCTGAAAAATGGAATAATCTGGATAGATTGGTTCTAAATCAACCCACAAAATTACACCTTGGCACTATGATATATTTCCTTCATTTCCCATGTTCTGTGTACATAAATCTTGTAATAATTTCTTCAGGTTCTTTCAGTTTTACAACTTATTAAAATGTTAATCTGATACTCATAAAAAAATAGTGTTGCCAAGAGGTTTTACACACATCCAGGTAAAAGAAATGATACCCTCGTTGCCTACAAAAATGATATTCTAAGGAAGATGCCATATGGACAATATGTGCATTCTGTTATTATGCGCCATTAAGTACTTTATTTACATTTTTCTCTGATCTTTTGATTTTTACAGATGTTTTTGATTTCAAATATGTTTAATATGTTTTTCAGTCTACTATACATTATTTTTATCTAAATATACTGCTAATGAAATTAAAATGTCATCCTGGTACTTTTTATAAATATAATAAGGTTGCCAGAAGGATGTACATAATTTGAGGTATAATAATCGAATACAATTGAAATTGAATTTCATAATTAAATGTAAAAATATTTTACTATCTTATTATTGTCTCTTTGGCCTAAATTCTGAATCTTGATATTTGGGACTAAGACTTTCTGTATAGTTTCCTAAAATCTATTAGCATTCTTCGAACAGATGACTTTTACGAGGGTTTGGAACTGATTATTCTCTCAAAAAAATGTCAAAATGATCGTTCTTCTAATTGTTTATGTAGACGGTCAGTCTTCGACCATCTCTCGTTCGTTATACTTCGTTTTTCTGAATTTTCTTTGCAGTGAAGAATTTTTCTCATAATTTACAAAATTTATATTATAAAAGTGAATTGATGTTTCTATCTTTAATAAGAAAAATAACCTCAACAAAATTAAAATTTTTTTCTGAAAATTAATTAAAATGTTTGTTCAATTAGTGTTGTGGTGAAGTTTTTGCGAAACATTGGATTACAATTTCTTTAATTTTATACGCAGGAAGTTATATAAAAAATTATTTGATCTATTCCTTTGTTTCTGTTTTTGTTAATATGGTTTCCGGTGTAATTGATATAAATTTGATGGAATGTGATTTTATGATAAATGTTACTGAAAGTTCGGTGTAGTGGTATTAAAGAATTTATTTAATTTATTCCATTAGAGAAAACTTAGATTGGATGCATCACAGAAGGATTTATTGATGGAATGCGAGTTTCATGGATTTTTTTCCAAAAAAGGTATTTCATATTGACAAGGAAATATGTTTTGACTCCCTCTTTTTCCTTTTTTCTTTGTATATTTATTGTACACTCGTCTTTAATAAGCCGGAAAAGCGGGTAGTCTCGAAGTTGAATTTTGATTTTTGAACTTTTTGGGTGTTCTTTTTTAGTAGACGAAGAATTTTTATATGAAAGTAGATTTCATTTCGATCTTTAAGAAATAGTTGAGATTTTCACAATAACTTGACAGTGTTGTGAAATTAATGTTCCCAAAAGATTGTATTAAAAAAAAAAATTTATGGAAGTTATGGGGGTAAGAAGAAAAATCGAAAAACAGATCTTTCTCAAGAACGGCTCAACCGATGTTAATGAAAAAAATATATGTCATGAGTTTTAATGCCAAAATGTTATAAAAAATTACAGATTTCTTCCAATGAATATAGGCCAAAAAAAATTTGCAATTTTTCTTTGAATTTTTTTTATGGGATGCACTTGAGGCACAATCACCATTTCCTCCCTAAATAATCTTTAAATAATCTCAATCAACATATTCGAATTTGAAAACGATCAAAGGGCTAGTACATAGTTTAAAAAGGAAAGACCTTGAGCGCGTCACGTGAGTTTTTGTGGTGCGCTGTACAGTAGGGTGCTTCAAAAAAAGCAAAGTTTGAATTTTGCTAACGGTAACCACCATAAGGGTGAAGCGGGGCATTGCAAGGGGAAAATTGACTGCATGCAAAAGTGAGGATTAGGGTGACCAATCAGAATTCAGCGTGATGTAATGTATGACGTCAAGCAGTTCTAATGTTTTGGTACAAATGTTTGTAATTTTGAGGTTATAAGAAGTAGCTGACTTCGACGAAAGTTTATTTTTAGTTTAGAAAGTTTTTGATTATTTGTGTTTGAAAGATAGGATCCGTGTTAATGCAAGTGAGTAAAACAAATTTAAAAGTGCAAAAGAGTGTAACTAGACTTATTTTAGTGCTAAAAAAAGTTTAGCAAGTCTTATTGTTCCACTCCATCTTTCTAAATTGTATCTATTGTCACGTTATGAGTTCGATAACAAATTATTTCGGAGTTTGAAAACGTTTTATTATTTTAAAACACTTGTATTATAATTTTAATATTTTTGAATAGGACCCTAAGATATTCATTAATTGAAACGTTTGTCAACCACTTTACTTTTTTCTCAATCAGAACAATGAAAAATCAAGAAGACATTGTTCTACCAACACATACTACATTGAAAAATCGCATTTATCAATTTGTAATTCTAAAGTGTAATTACATCAACAAAAAATTCACTATAAGTGAGTTCTCAATGAATCATGAGTTTACTGAAAAATTTCTTCTTAGAATTTCATTATTTTGATTGGGAAATAAATATGATAAATATCTAGCAATTTGAATGTTCCGCC
Source organism: Melikaiella ostensackeni (assembly GCA_032362435.1). NCBI lineage: Eukaryota > Metazoa > Arthropoda > Insecta > Hymenoptera > Cynipidae > Melikaiella > Melikaiella ostensackeni. Next base: position 3,200 of record JAUMHM010040272.1, read on the forward strand.
AATGTTGGCATGCAAAACTGACGTGATCAATTGAGCAACTATTTTTACACTACATTTTGTAGTTTTTTTACAGATCATCTTTAATGGATAAATTAAATAGTATCGGTAAAACTTTCGTATCGCGGGTTTTTCGAAAAAGGGAAGGAGGATTTTCGAAAATGGCCCAAGATGAGCTATTTTTAAAAAACTTAGAAAAAAATGAGGGGGAGGCTTTTTTAACACTTTTTCGTCACTTTCTTTTAACCTTCGCGAGACTGACAGTCACTGCTCGAAATCGATCGGAAGTGTTCGGTTGTTTCGTGCTTCAGAAGAATGAAAGTAAAGGGTCAAATGTTTTCCTATTTTGTTAAGTGAAATTGACCCGTGTTTAGAGCTGGAAAGGGGTGACATTGTTGCCTATTTTGTTGAGTGGATCTGACCCGTGTTGAGCCTATTCTGTTAAGTGTATCTGACCACTCAACAAAATAGGCAACAATGTGACCCCTTTCCAGCTCTAAACACGGGTGATAAAAAATGATAAAAAAGCCTCCCCCTCATTTTTCTTCTAAGGTTTTAGAAAAAAGGCCATTTTGGGCCATTTTCGAAAATGCCCCTCCCATTTTTCGAAAAAAGCCGCGATACGGAAGTTTTACTATAGTTTCATATATTTTTTATTAATTATCAATTGTCTTAACAATTTCTATTTCTTAAACAATTATTATTTTACATTTTATTGCAAATGACTATTATTCTCATAATTGCATGAACTAATCAGGCAATGTAAAAATCAACAGGATGGATTCACTTTGTTTCTTATTGTTCAAACAATTTTTATGGTTGAAATGAAACTTTTGACAGGAATAAGGCAGAAAAATGAAGTTTATCGCACATTTTTCCAAGAACTCCATTGAGTTCCGGTATGTCTTGCAGTCTTACCCCTTACATAATTTTTAAAGCAATTTCAGTTCAGTTCACTCAAACAATTGTTGTTGACAAAATATCAACAGTTTACACCTACACATATTAATTTTAAATTTTGACCAATTAGTTCATGTCATACAAAAAAAGTACAAACTTTAGCTGGTTCACAAAAAAAAAGTGTTTGAATTAATGAAAATTACTTAAACAATTATGGGTGAGTAATTAGAAGTGTCAAGATAAGAGGAGGTAATACAATTTATTGTTAAATTTTTAAAAAACTATACACTTTTCTGCCTTTTCTCGATCAAAAGTTACATTTAATCCATAAAAATTGTTTAAGCAATTAAAAACAAAGTGAATCGATCATGTTGATTTTCGATTTAAACTTATTCGTTCATATTACTCAGAGAAGGTGTCAATTTTTTATATTTTGTTAGAAAAAATTGTTTAAACAAATCTAAATTGTATAAAAATCACGGGTAAGTGGTAAAAATACAAGGCATACTAGAATTCAATGGAGTTTTTTGAAAAATTTGCAGAAAAATACATTTCTCTGCCTTATTCCAGCCAAAAGTTACATTTCAATAATAAGCTATTTTAAAAATTAATTTTAACAAGTTTTGTTTAAACAATTAACAGAACATTCAATCGACCATATTTTATATTGCCTGATTACTTCATGTCGTTATGAGAATACCAATAATTTGCGATAAAATGTGAAAAAATAATTTCTTAAACAAATAAAAATTGTTTGAACAATTAATAATTAATAAACAAATGTATGAAGCTTTTTGATTTGTCCATTTAAGATAATCTGTGAAAAAACTACAAAAAAATAATAATTTTGACTGATATACCATATACTTAATCCACGTTTTAGAGGGTGCTTTTTGGGGCATGTTGGAAGGGAGTGAGGGGGTAAGAAAAAATCAATGCATAAGTCATATTTGGGATAGTCACTTTTTTCGAGAATCTCACAAAACTGGTGGATACTGTTAACAAAATTTGAATTTTTCTTTTTTTCTTAGCCACCCTACTGTACCGTGCCTCAAGTGCATCCCATACAAAAAACTCAAAACAATGTTGAAATTTCGTTTAATCCTTATTTAAAATGAAAATTTGTAATATTTTGTAACTTTGTGACATTAAAACCCATAACATATATTTTTTTCGTCAAAATCGATTGAGTCCTTTTCGAGAAAAAACTGTTGTTAGATTTTTCTTTTTACCCCATAACTCCTTGAATTCTTATGAGTCTTATTGGATTCTTATTCACTAATTCTATTCATTCTTATTTGTTTGAATTTAATGGAATCTTCTGGATTTTAAACATTTTGTTCCATTTACCAGAATTATTTTTAATTCATCTTGAATTCGCATAAATTTCATCGAATTCTCTTGAATCCCGTTGAATTCTTCTAAATTCACTCCAATTTTATTAAAATCAATGGAATATTTTTAATTAAATTTTTTAAAAATTTATTTCAATTCACCTTGAATTCTTATTAATTTAACCCGAATTTTAAAAAAAATTGGAATCCTCTTGAATTTTCTCGAATTCTCCCTAAATTCTTTTGAATTCTTCTAAACTCACTGAATTCTACTCGATTCAATGAATTAAATTTTTTTAAATTATTTTTTAGTTCACCCTGAACTCTCTTAAACTTACCTTGAATTCTTAGGCATTTTATCCAATTTGTTTGAATTCCCCTAATTTTTTTTAATTCGTTCCAAATTTAATGATTTCAATAGATTTTTTAGAAAATTTTGAATTGTTTCTAATTAACGTGCATTTTTATAAATTTCATCGAATTCTCATTTTGGTTTTGTAATATCACGTGAAATATTTTGAAACCGATTGAAAACTTTCACAAAATCGTTAAAGTCTCTCTAAACTCTTGAAGTCTCCTGAAATTAGTTAAAATCTATAAAAATTCTTAGAAATCTCTTGAAATATTCTTGAATTATATAAAATTTTTATAAAATCTGTGAATTACCTTGAAATATTTTAATGTTACTCTCAATCCTTTTGCAAGTGCTGTAAAATTTCTTGAAATATTTTGAAATACCTCTAAAATCTCTATAAAATCTTTTAAAATGCTTTGCAGTTCCTAAAAAGTCTTTGAAATCCATTAAACCTTAAAAAAATTTTGTGGTATGCCCTAAAATATTGTAAAACCCATTGAAAACGCTTTAAATTTCTCAAAATTCCTTGAAATCGTCTTAGATCGATTCAAATTCATAGATATTATGTAAAAATCTCTGATACTTTTAGTATTCTTCACATTGTCTAGAAATTATTTGAAATCCCTGGATATTTTTTAAAATCCCTTGAAATCCCATAACATTCTCTGAAATTCCTCGAAATGTGTAAAAATTACTTGAAATTATTAAAAATCGTTTGAAATATTTCGAAATACTTCAAATTTTTTAGCAATCTTTGAAATAATTCGAATGATCAACTTCTCGGCATTAAAGAATTAACGGGAATGATTTTTTTTTATTTAATAAAATTAAGATTTATTCTCTTGTCAAAGTATCTAATTTAGGATCTGTATTTGTAAGACAGTGAAATATTTTGCCACCATGATTAAATTCTATCACAAATAAATTAACAGTAGTAAACAAATTGAATATTAGTAGCGGATTTAATTTGTTCAAATTCAAATATAATAAATGGAGCAATTTCAAGACATTCAAAGGCCAATCAGGTTTTCAACACTAATGAGTGCGAGACTTTCGAGATACTTCGTTACGCCACTTTTTTAAAGATAGGTAAATTGGTGAAATGAGAAATTTATATTATCAACCAAGGTAAAAATCATTACCACACCTATTTTTCAAGATAATGAAAGTACAAGTCTGCAATTTTGAAAAATGATAAGAGACAATTTCAAAAGGAAAGGATTAGAAGGTTTATTGTATTATACCGAGATAAAAAATACTTTTGTTATAATAAAAAGTGTAGTTAGGGCGGTAAAATTTAATATTACTTTTTAATTTAAATTTTCAGCTTTATGTGAAACTTCTGCTCTGGGTAACTTAAAATCAAAAGCCACCCCTGTTTCTCTACCCCTAAATTCTAGCTCCCATTGGCTAAAGGAAAGGACTATCACGACCAATGAAATTCAATCCTAGAAAATCCCTTCCTAAACAGTTGAAGCACCCTTGTATAATTTTTTTCAGAAACATCCTGTAGGGTGCTCAATAACGTGCTTATACTTCACATATTCTGTTTCACTCAGAAAAAGATTCTTTAAATCAAAGAAAAACCTTCATTGGATCTCAGTCAAATAAAAGTTTCTTTGATTCAAAGAAAGTTTCTTCGAATCAAAGAAAAAAATTCATTGGCTTTCAGTAAAATAAAAGTTTCTTTGATTCAAAGAACATTTATTTGAATCAAGGAAAAACATTCATTGGATTTCAGTCAAAGAAAAGTTTCTTTGATTCAAAGAAAATTTCTTCGAATCAAAGAAAAAAATTCATTGGCTCTCAGTCAAATGAAAGTTTCTTTGATTCGAAGAAAATTTCTTTGAATCAAAGAAAAACACTCATTGGCTCTCAGTCAAATAAAAGTTTCTTTGATTCAAAGAAATTTATTTGAATCAAGGAAAAAAATTCATTGGATCTCAGTCAAATAAAAGTTTCTTTGATTCAAAGAACATTTATTTAAATCAAGGAAAAACATTCATTAGATCTCAGTCAAATCAAAGTTTCTTTGATTCAAAAAAATATTCTTTGAATCAAAGAAAAAAATTCATTGGCTCTCAGTCAAATAAAAGTTTCCTTGATGCAAAGAACATTTATTTGAATCAAAGAAAATTTATTTTAATCAAAGAAAAACATTCATTGACTCTCAGTCAAAGAAAAGTTTCTTTGATTCAAAGAAAATTGATTTAAATCAACGAAAAACATTCATTGGTTCTCACTCAAATAAAAGTTTCTTTTATTTAAAGAAAATTTCTTTGAATCAAAGAAAAACATTCACTGGCTCTCAGAAGTCGAAGAAAATTGAATTTTCAACAGTTAAATCATTATACAGATTATAAGATAATCATCACTGAAATAAATAATAGACAAATATTGACGAAATTTATGTAAAAGTTAATGTAGAAAATTCGCCTTATTGACTTGAAACTTCAACAGTTTGGTTGGAATATTTTCTTTTTCTTGACTGAACAATTTTTCTCATTTGAAAATTCAACGCTTGTATTGAAAATTCGTCCTTTCGGTTCAAAAATTTAGCTCTTTTGGTAGGAATTTCATCTTTTCTGGTTGAAAATGCAACTGTTTGGTTGAAAATTAACCTGTTCTTTGGTAGAGAGCTCAACTATTTTGGTATAAAATTCAACTATTTGATTAAAAATTAACTCATTGTTGAAAATTCATATTTTCGGGTTAAAAATTCAACTTTTTTGGAGAAAACTCGTCTTCTTGGTTCGAAAATCCAAAAATTTGGTTGAATTTTTTTCTTTCTTTGTTGAAAATTCGACTCTTGTGTTGAAAATTCGTCTTTTTGATTTCAAAATTTAGCTCTTTTGGTACAAATTTCATCATTTTTGGTTAAAAATACAACTTTTTGGTTGAGAGTTCAACTATTTTGGTAGGAAGTTCAACAATTTGGTTGAATTTTTTTCTTTCTTGGTCGGAAATTCAACTTTTGTGTTGAAAATTCATCTTTTTGGTTTTAAAAATTCGCTCTTTTGGAGGAAATTTCATCTTTTTGGTTAAAAATTCAACTCTTTGGATGAAAATTAACCTGTTTTTTGGTTGAGGGTTCAACTATTTTGGCACAAAATTCGACTATGTATTTGATTAAAAATTAACTCTTTTCGTGGAAATTTCATCTTTTTGATTAAAAATGCAAATGTTTGGTTGAAAATTAACCCGTTTTTTGGTTAAGGGTTCAACTATTTTGATAGAAAATTCAACTATGTATTTGATTAAAAATTAACTCTTTTGTTGAAAATTCACATTTTCAGGTTGAAACTTCAAATTTTTTGGAGAAAACTCGTCTTTTTTGCTTGAAAATTCAACAATTTGGTTGAATCTTTTCTTTCTTGGTTGAAAATTCAACTCTTGTGTTAAAAATTCGTCTTTTTGGTTTGAAAATTTAGCTATTTGGGTAGAAATTTCATCTTTTTTGGTTAAAAATGCAACTGTTTGGATGAAAATTAACCTGTTTATTAATTGAGAATTCAACTCTTCTGGTAAAAAATCAACTATTTGATAGAAAATTAACTTTTTCGTTGAAAATTCAAATGTTTTGTAGAAAATTGATTTTTTTTGCTTGAAAATTCAACAAATGGGTTGAAATTTGTTTTCTTTCTTGACTGAAAAATCCTTCTTGTTTGAAAACTGAACTCTTTAATTAAAAATTCATCTTTTTGCTTTAACAATCCATCTCTTCTAGTGCAAATTTAATTGTTTTTTTTTTGTAAAAAATACAACTGTTTGGTTAAAAATTAATCTGTTTTAGTTGAGGATTCAACTATTTTGTTCAACATTTATCATGTTATTAGTATGAGATGTTCTTGTTATCGACCAGGGTAAAATAATTTAAAGAAGATGTAGAGGTTTTCATATAACGGACCAGTAATCTGAAAACCTCTACATCGTCTTTAAATTCATCATTTCAATTGAAAATTCATTTCTTTGTTTGAAAATTTTAATATTTTGCTAAAAATTCGTTTTTATCTTGGTTGAAAAATCATACTTTCAACTGAAAATTTTGCAAATCCAGCTTTGGTTGAAAATTTATTTGTTTTTGTTAAAAATTCAACTATTCGGTTGCGAATTCATGTATTTTGTTGAAAATTCAAATTTTTGGGTTGAAAATTCAACTGTTTTGCAGAAAATTGAACAATTTGGTTGAATTATTTTTTCATTTGTGACTCAAAATTCGTTCTTGGTTAGAATTTCAACACATTTGTTGAAAATTCGTTTTCTTCTCGGTTGAAAATTCATTGTTCCAACTAGAACTTTAACTATTCCATTTTTAGAGGAAAATTTATCTCTTTCATCTAAAAATTCAACTATTTGCTTGAAAGTTTATGTACTTTGTTGAAGATTCGTCTTTTTTGGTAGATAAATAATCTTATTGGTTGAAAATGCAACTTTTTGACTGAAAATTAATCTGTTTTGATTTAGAATTCAAATTTTCTTTTTGATTTGTTTTTTTTTTGGTTGAATTCAACTATTTTCGATTTGAAATTAAAATTTGTTTTGGTTGAAATATCAGCTATTATACTTTACATTAAGAATTCATCATTTCAGTTGAAAATTCGTATCTTTGGTTGAAAATTTAAATATTTCGTTGAAGATTCGTTTTTATCTTGGTTGAAAATTCAATTTTTCAACTGAAAAATTATCTAATCTAGTTTTGGTTGAAAATTTCTCTTTTTCAGTTAAAAGTTCGACTATTCTGTTGAAAATGTATGTATTTTCTTGAAAATTCGCCTTTTGTGAAAGGAAATTAATCCAATTGGCTGAAAAGTCAACAATTTTGTTGAAAATTTGTCTTTTTACGTTGAAAATTCAACCATTTGGTTAAAAACTAACATTTTTGTTGAAAATACATATTTTGGGGTTGAAAATTCAATTGTTTTGCAGAAAATTGAACTGTTTTGCAGAAAATTGAACAATTTGGTTAAATTATTTTTTCCTTCTTGACTCAAAATTCGTTCTTGGTTAGAAATTTAACACATTTGTTAAAAATTCGTTTTCTTCTTGGTTGGAAATTCGTTTTTTTAATAAAAAATTTAACTATTCTATTTTTAGTTGAAAATTTATCTTTTTTATCTAAAAATCTAACTATTTGGTTGAAAATGTATATACTTTGTTGGAAATTCGTCTTTTCGGAAGATAAATAATCGTTTTGGTTGGAAACGCAACTTTCAAATGGAAATTAATCTGTTTTGATTGAGGATTCAATTTTTTTTAATCTGTCATTTTTGGTTGAATTCAACTGTTTTTGCTTTAAAGTTGAAATCTGTTTTGGTTGAAATATCAGCTATTATATTATACGTAGAGAATTCATCTTCTTTGGTTAATAATTCAAGTACTTGGTTGGAATTTAAAATATTTGGTTATAAATTTAATTATTTTGTTGAAAATTCGACATTTGGTTTCGAAATTCCTGACCTTGGGATAATTTAAAGTTAGCTGAAATAGTGTAGAAAGTGCTGAAATTAAAGTTGAAAGTTTTTCTTCTGTCAGGATTAATTAAAATAAAACTCGACTTTCTGTGAAATAATTTCTATCACTTCTCTTTTAGTTAGCTCATTAGAGGAAATAATAATCCAAGTCGCAGTTTAGGGGCAAAAAAAGGTTGTAAAATCGATTCACTTTGCATAGCTCTTATATGTACCCCTTTCTTCAACCCTTAGGTGCTTTGAAATCTGAGGTTCTATATTCACAATTCAAGGTCTAGTCGACTATTTTAATAAACTTTGCTTCAGTGTAACTTTTCAAATTTTTAAATTTCTGACTACGTCAATCGATTTTTATTTTTCAAAATAAAAACTCTATTAGGGGCCATCCAAAAATTACGTAATAGTTTTTTGGGGGGAGGCGGTTTGGAAAAATGCTAC
>JAUMHM010040283.1:0-12702 GCA_032362435.1 Melikaiella ostensackeni
CTAGCAATCACACCTGGCGAAGAGAAAACGAAAGTTTCCATGATGAAATTCATAAAATCCAGATATATGAAATTTAGAAAAAGGAGGAAATTTCCTTTTGTTCCTTTTGGGGAAACTTATGGTTCAAAAAGTGAAGTTAAAAAGACTTGGAAATCGACATCTTCCAGACAATGATTTTCTTTGGTGATTCTAGTGGTTTTGTTGATGAACAAATTAACAAAAGATTGTTCGAAATAGGAAAAACGCAACAATATTAACGTTAACAACAATAGCAGTTCAACTATTTAGGTCGAAAAACTTATAATTTCAATTCCTTTTAAAGGCCAAATTTCACAAAATATAAAAAGACTCTCAAATGAAACTAACATTTAACGAATAAAACTGAAGTGACTGAAACTTTATAAAATGGGACGAAGTAGAAATTTTGCATTCTGAACCGAACGGATATAAACCTACTTCTGCTGAGATCACTTTCGTACTTCTTATAGTGAGATTGTTGCATTTGTAACTTAACTAAATAAAAGAATTCTAATTCTAATTCGGTCGTCACGCTTTGCGCTCTGAAATATTTGGAGCTCGCGCTTCGCGCTCAGTGTTATATGTTCTTCATGTACAAATTACTCAACTTGTTTTTGATTTCAAATGAAAAAGGAAATTTATTTACTTAAGGCTTTATCGGCCATAAGGAATACATTCTCATCATATTCTTCGCGCTTCGCGCTTGATTTTCTGCGCTAATCGTATAATGTATTTAAGTAAATAGTATAGAAGACGATTGAAAAATTATTTCGATGAGTTACGATTGGTCCTATGAAGAAATGTTAAACGGCGATTTCATCTGACGTTTTACAAGCACAAATTTCACCCGTTTGACTTTTTTTCTTATCTAGCGTCGTTTGGCTAAAAATAAAAATAAAAATATTCCAATATCATTTTTCGTACTTAAAAACGAATATGTCTCCTACCAAAAAATGTTCAGAAAAAAGCTTATAGGTCTTCGTAAAAGCAACAATTCTTATATCTCAACTTTTTTTCGTATCTCACGTTATTTGACTCGAAATTTGAATTTTCCATTTTATAAGAAAATTCAAAAAGTTTTTATGTGTGTGCGTGTGTGTGAAGTGCATTTCCAAGATGGAGACGGGGCATGTGCTCCGTCTTCACAAAACATCTATTTTCTAAATTTTTAATATGTATCACAGCTTGAACAATAGTTTTTGTCGTGAAAAACTTTTACAGATATCGCATTATCATTTCATTTACAATTCTGTATTTTTAGTGTTTTTTATACAAACTGATAGCATATGTCGATCCTAAACTATGATTTTTTTATTCTATTATCACACTCAGAATTTCTACTTACTGCTATGGAACTCACACACAAGGAACTGAAGAAACCCAGTGTTAATAATAACATGCCTTCGTTACTAGGTTGCTTAAAGATCGAAATGAAACCTACATCCTTATGAACATTTTCTGTGCACTAAAAAAGAACACCCAAAAAGTTCTAAAATCAAAAATAGACTTTGAGGCTACCCGCTTCTTCGACTTATTAGAGACAAGTTTACAATAAATGTACGAACAAAAAAAAAGAGGGAGAAGAAAGAAAGAGTCAACCAAAACTAACCTCACACTCTTTCTTCTCTTCGTCTTTTTTATACTACTAGGGACCAACATGTTTTTGGTACGTATTTCATTCTTTGATTGAAACTGATTTTGACATAAGCAAACTATTCTGAATGAAAACCAAAGTGAGAACTAGGTGAGAACTCAGAGGTATTGATTTCAAAATTCCGGGATAAATTTCTCAGAATCGTTGAATCGGCCATTTATACCAAATTTTCGCGATTAAAAGCCGAGATTGTGGCATCGGATATTTATACTGAAATTTCGTGCATGATGGAAACGGCTTTTTCATAATTTTAAAACCTTGTGTATCGAATAATGTAAAAAATAATTAAAAGACTACTAAATTTTTGCCATAAGAACCCAAAAAATTAGTAAGCATTTTTTTTTGTACGCATACATGTTTTGACGGTATATCGTCTTATGGAATAGTAAGTATTGTCGGAAAAATGCACAGATCTCCCAGACAGCATTTTTGAAATTATCAAACTTTCAACGTTACAGAGGCTACAAATTTGTCAACAACAAGTTGATAAATTTTTTATATTTTTGAAACCTCGTATATCTATGTATATTGATACGCTGACTACGAATACAGCCACGAAAAATAGCTGCAAATTTCACTCATTTCACTCAGCCGCGAAACTCATTTTTAAGGTTAAAAATCTTTTTTATGAACTAAAAGAAAACTTAGTTTTATAACAAAGACATTTGCAGGCATATATCTATATCCGTGTTTATTATCAGCGTATGAAAATAGGTCGATATATGAGGTTTCAAAAAAAAGTTTATGAAATTGTAGTTAGGAAATTCTCAATCTGATACTGAGGTCGTGAGCATAATAATTTTGAAATTACTTCTTCAGAGTTCTGACTTCTGCGCATGTTTCCGATAAGAACTATAGCTATAACAAATCTGTGTACCTTTGAAAAATGCATGCCTACTGAAAATATTTCTCAAGCTCGTCTGGTGTTATTACTGATTTTTTACAACGTTTTTACACATTATGTTTACATTATCCGATATACGAGATTTCGGAAATATGAAAAATTTATGAACTTGTTTTTTTTAAATTCCTAATCTATGCTGAAGTTACGAGTTTCATATAATTTTAAAATAGCTGCATCGGAGATCTGTGCACCTAATCGATAATATTTATTATTCAATAAAACCATACGATGCTAAAAATATATGCAAACTAAAAAATGCTTCTCAATCTCTTCCGGTATTATTACAAAATTTTAGTACTCTTTTTATTATTTTTCACATTACTTGATATACAGGGTTTCAAAAATATAAAAAATTTATGGACTTGTTTTCTGAAAATTTCCAATCTCTAGTGGATTTGTGAGTTTCAGAATTTTGATATTGCACGACCGACTCATACGATACGGAGCTGTACTCAAGTATTCAGGAATTACTCCGAAGTTTACAGCAATGTAAGTTGAGACATAATAGATTTATATACTTAATAAAAAATCTCTTTGATTTATTATCAAGAAGTTCCTGAAAACCCTAGGAATGAGTCAATTTAGCCACTGCGCCAATTTAGCCTTCTCTTCCCCAACATTTGTCCAAATTCAAATTCACGAACTACAGAACTGGCAAATAATGACATCAGTATTTTGTGAATAATTAATGCTTATATGAATCATCAGTATCAAGTTAAACAATTTAGAAAGATTATGAAATTCCATGTCGAATGATCCTTAGGAGAGTTATTCCTTTTTGAAGAGAATATATTACGTTAGAATTTTTTTTATATTCAAGAATTTCTGGAATTTTGTACCTCGAATTCAACTTGTGTCATGACCAAGGAAAGTTGTAGCAAAGAATTTGGAATTCACAGGTCGTAATCTCTAAAGTCTCATCTTTGATCTAAGCCAAGAAAACTTAAGAACTTAATAACGTTTTTCCAGGTCTTTAATGTTTACCGTAAAAAATATAAACAAACCATACACTCAAAGGACTTAATATAATGAACAAACTCCGACGGACACTCACTGGTCAATAATTAATAAATTAGCTATTGTTTTCATCCCCTCTACCATGACTTAATGATACTGTAGGATCTAGCTATGAATTCCCGAACTGTGCAATCTTTATAAATAAAACTAGGAATCGTATTGGAAAACTAAAGATACCCTTGGATTCCGCATGATAATATCTCCAGGAGTTTTTGGAATTATGCAAAAAATGATTTTTTAAACAATTACATTGTTCATAAAATTGCGCAATTCATTTAATAATCATCGAAGACAACAAATAGTTCATTACCAAAATATAGCGCAGTCTGAAGCATATGGAATAGACATGGTTTTTATCCCCTCCACGCTGAGTTCATGCGGACTTCTTCACACTATAGGATGTCCTTATGGATTTAAAGATTGTGGAATTTTTATAAACTAACGTAACAGTTCTATCAAAAAACTAAATGCACCCATGGATTCAGCTCGGCAATATCTCAAAGAATTTTTATAATTATGCAAAAATTATGATTTTTCAAACAATCACATTGTTTATAATGTTTTTTAATTTTTTATTAGTCATTAAAAGAAACTAAACATTCATCACGGAAATATAACGTAGTCTCAAGCATATGAAATGAACAAAAATTTTAAATAGTAACAAAGAGTTAATTTGAACATTTTTTTCATCCCTTCCTCGCTGTGTCCATGCAGACTTTTTGTCACTATAGGATGTGCATATAGGTTTCCAGAATTGTGCAGTTTGAATAAATAAAAGTAAAATACCTACGAAAAACTAAATATACCCTTAGATTCAGCTCGGCAATATGTCCAAGAGTTTTGGCAGATATGCAAGAAAAATTATTTATTAAGCAATTAAATTGCTTATTATATTTTGGCATTTATTTAACCTTCATGGAAACCAACTGACCAATTTTTCTAAATAAAAGTAAGAGTCCTATGGAGAAACTAAACATATCCTTGGATTCCACTCAGCAATATCTCCAGGAGTTTTTGGAATTACGCAAAAAAAGACTTTTTGAAGAATTACATTGTTTATACCTAAAAAAATGTATAAATCTTTACGTATCACATCTTCATTTGGTCATAGAATGTTTCTTAATACATCAGTTGATTGATTTTGTCAAAATTATTAAATTTGGTAAGCAGTGTGTTGCTATATTTCTGGTAATTAAAGAAATGTTACTTATAAACGAAAAATTAAAAATTACAAGGATTCTTGAAGATGAAAACTTCCGTATGGAGGTAGCTATAAACATCCTGCGGAATTATGTCAAGTAACGTGAATAAGAACGAAAGATGGGTTTGGGGGGACATGGATAGAGGCTAGAGAGCATAATTTCAATCGGCAATGTTCGGCATTCAGTTGCCTGTTTCGAAATCGGTCTTTGAGCGCATTTAAATATTTAAATGCCTTCAAATGCTCTCATATGTTTTCAATCAAAAGAGGAAGCAAAGTTGGCGCATCGGCTGAGCTAGCGAATCTCAATTTACAATCAAAATATAATATTTAAAGGGTGTCATTCCAAGAAGACACATACAACATTTTTGTGAAAATTGCATTATTGACCCAAAAATTTATATTACTTCTGATACACATTATAACAAAATGGCAGTTTTTAATGCCATTATTGAAATGGTTTTCGATTTTTTAAATTTTTCGCACTTTAAACATTCGTTGGTAGTTTTTTTTCGTTGGGTTTCCAGACTTTTTAGACCCTCTTGCATTTTTTACAAAGTAACATCTGGAAATCTGTTTCGCTTTCGCTTCTTTTCTTTACAAATGAGGATTTAAATCACCATATGAAAATTGCATATGAATGTGGTAGAAGAGAGGGAGACAGACAGAGATATGATTACGTCGCCAGTGTATATTACAATCCTAAAATCTCCCTTCGCAAAGCAAGCTCCGAAGATATTTCATTCATTTGCGCGATAGTTTGTCGACTGATCAACTCTCATGGTAATGTACAGAAAGATCATTGAGAGCATGTTTTGGGGAGGGGAATTTCAGGATCGTAATATGCACTAGGATAGTGATCAGACTTTAGAAACTCAGCGAATGAAAGAAAAATTATTTATAATAAAAAGATTACTGACACTTTTTAATAACTCCTGAAGAGCTTGAGGAGCGTTTTTAAGTAACAATTTTTATTAAATTAAACATCCTCCAATAGTAGTTGAAAATATTATTATTGAATAAATTCTTGATTTATTTAAAATATTTGTTCTTATGAAAAAATTTTGATACTCGAAAAATAAATATAGTCTCAAACTGAAATCAATTTTCGAGGTTCTGGAAATATAAAAATGTATGAAATTGTATTTAAAAAGTTCCCAATCTCTCCCAAAGTCGTGAGCTTGGTTATTCTCGAATTGTTGCGCCGAAGTTCTGCGCACCTTTCCGATAAAATGAAGTATAAAATGAAACGTAGTTAATATATGGCAGAAGCTTTTTAATGACGCTGAAACATAATGAAAATAATACTAAAACCTTTAAACAATACCAGAAGATATTTTCAAAGAAAATTTTTGTACGCATACATTCTTCAGAGTATAGTTTTATCGTACGTATTCTAAAATTATCAAGCTTACGACTTCCCTAGGGATTGGGAATTTCTTAGAAACAAGTTCACAAATTTATTTTATTTTTTAAACCTGGCATTCTGAATGACATATAATATTAATTAAGCTTTTCGACAACGCCGAAGGATATTAAAAACCTTTTTTTAGTATGACTACATTTTTTAGTGGCGTATTGCTTTATTGTATACTGAAATTATCAAACTTGCGACTTTGGGAGGGATAAGAATTTTCTCAGAAACAAATTTACAAATTTTCTTATATTTTCGATGCCTCGTATATCTAATGTTATAAACATAAGAAAAAAGTTTGTTTGACATTCTAATAACTCCGGAAGATATTAAAAATATTTTTTTCGTGCGACTGCATTTGTTAGAGGAGTATTGTTTTATTGTATACTAAACTTATCAAACTTGCGACTTTGGTAGATATTGAGAATTTCTTAAAAACAAATTCAAAAATTTTTCATACTTTGAGAACCTGGTATATCGAATAACAAAAGATTGTTTAAACTTTTAAGAAGGCCGGAAAATATTGAAAATTTTTTTAGTTGGCATACATTTTTCAGAGTCAATCTGACGACTTCGGTAGAGATTGGGTATTTCTTAAAAATAAGTGCATGAATTGGATAATTTTTAATATTTGTATATAGAAAAACAAAAAATTATTCAAAGTTTCAAAAATGCCGGAAGACATTAAAAATCTTTTTTAGTACGCAGACATTATTTAAAATTAAACTTACGACTTCAGTAGGGATTGGACATTTCTGAAGAATGAGTTCATAAATATCTCAAATTATTGAAAACTGGTGAATCGGATAATGTGGACATAAAAATTATTACCCAAAACTTTTCAACAATTAATAAAGATATAAAAAATATTTAGAACGCATACATCTTTCAAATTATATTATCTTATTCGATATATCAGGTTTTAAAAATATATAAAACTTATGAACTTGTTTACAAAAGTTTATAAAGTTTATATACTTTTAGAACCGGATATATCGAATAATACAATCGTAATAAAAAGCTCACTAAAACGTCTTAACATCGCCGAAAGTGATTCAAAAACATTTTTCAAAAAGCACACATTTTTTAGAATCAAACTCACGACTTGGTGGAGACTCGGAATTTCTTAAAAACAAGTTTATAAATTTGTTATATTTTTGAAACCTGGTATATCGAATAATAAAAACATAATAAGAAAAATAAAACTGAAACATTCAAACAAAGCTGAAATACATTGAATTTTTTTTGTACGCACACATTTCTTAGAAGGAGAGATTAAGAGACATTTTTGAGAGAGCATACATTTCGAAGTATACCATATAGCCGTACTATATACTCAATTTTACATATCGGAAAGATAGACAAAAACTCTAATGCATACATTTTTTTATATTTTCAAAAACTCGTATATCAAATAATATCAATATGCAGAAAGTGTTACTAAAATTTTCTAACAGCGTCGGAAAAGATTACAATTTTTTTCGTATGCACACATTTTTATAGGTTAACAGTGTTATTGTCTACTTGAATGATGAACCTTGTTACTTTGGTAGAAATTGGGAATTTTTAAGGGCTAAGTTCGTAAATTTTTTATATTTTTGAAACCTGACATATCGAATAATGTAAACATAATAAAATGAGTATTAAATCGTTTCAGGTTTTAAAATCGCCGGAAAACATTAGGGAACATCTTTTGGGAAGCATAAATTTTGGAGCATATTGTTTCATTGTATACTACTCTCTACCCATCAGAAAGATCGACAAAAACTCCAACGCAGCGATTATAAAAATGATCAAATGCCCAACGACGGTAGAGATTGGGAATCTTTTGAACATAAATGTATAGATTTTTCATATTTTTTAAGCTACGTATATCGAATAATGTAGATGTCATAATATTACTGAAACTTTTTAACAATGACGAAAGAGATTGAAAATCTATTCTTCGCACGTACATTTCTTAGGGGTATATTCATGGTCATATTCGAACAAGAATACATCTGATTTTAAGAAATTCAAAAGGCTAACCCAGTGAGATCATACCCCTTGGAAATAATGTTACAATGTATTTTTTCTCTTTGGATAAACTCATTTTTATAATTCGCTCAAGGCTTGAAAGAGAAGGAATTTACGTTTAAGCATATACATTTTTTTTCAAATGAAGAAATATTTCAGTATTTATTATTATTGTTCGTTTCAATAAAAGTTATAACTCCGATAAAAAAAAATTTTTTGCGACGTTTCTCCGTCCATAGGGTTTTTTTGAGAGGAATATTGCACATACAAAACATGAGATATTATAAATAAGAAGGACAATACGGGTATAGTTGTTGCTTCAATCAATATACTACAAGTAGTTGCATATATAATTTTCAAATCGTGAAGAAAATAGTCCCAAAATGTTGCACATGCTTTAGTTTTTTAATTTTCCTACAACAAAGCTGGTTAACAAACTTGACCGTCAGTTTTCGACACTAAAAGAGTGTACCAAAGGTCAATCCCATAGATTTATTCTTTCAAAAGTTATCGTGCTCACAGACAGACAGGCATACATACAGATAGAGAGACATATTCGTAAAAACCTGTTTTTGGAGCTGAGAGGGTTTCAAAACGTGAACATTTGACAAAAACGGGGGTGGGGGGTCAAGTTTCACACAAATGACACGTAAGCGAGAGGAATTCATCCATTAGCGATTGCGATTTTCATGAAATTTAGGGCGCCAAGCTGTTTCCGTGGCTGTACCCAATACCTATGATAAAATTTTTGAAGGGTTCACGAAGGCACACCCCTCGAGATACACCCCTAACTCTTTCCAGCTTTCTCTAAGGGTGACAGGACGCCCCTGCGACTGGTCGCAGAAACACTCTCAATTACGCCCATACCCTTTCTGAATTTTTGCATGGGCGGGAAGGCACCCCTGTGATTAATCACATGAATACTTTCAGTTACACCTCTATCATATTCTTATATTTTTCGGGGGCAGTAAAACACTCCTGTGACCGGTCGGAGAAATACTATTAGTTATAACCCTACCACCTCCAAATTTTTCGGAAAGCAGAAGGGCACCCCTGTGATTGGTCACATACATACTTTGACTTGAGCCCTTGATCGTTTGCAATTTTTAGCGGCAGGCGGGAAGACATCCATGTGATTGGTCACATAAGTACTCTTAGTCACACACTTAGCCCTTTCCAACCGTTTGGTAAGGGCGGGAGGGCACTCCCGTAATTAGTCACAGGAATTATTTTATAACAGCTTGATCTTTTTCTGATTTTTTTCGGGGGGCGGGAAGAAACCCCTATTACTGATCGCAGAAATACCTTCAGTTACACCTTTACCATTTTCGAAATTTGTGCTCAGGGTTGAAAGGCACCCCCGTGACTTGTCGAAGGAATACATCAACTTACAACCCTACCTCTTGCAAATGATTTTCTCCGGCGGAAAAGCACACCCGTGTTTGATCACAGAAATATTATAAGACACATTTACACCCTTTCATTTTTTCGCGGGAGCAAGAAGGCATCCGTGCGACTAGTCATAGAAATACTTTCAGTCACACCCCTACCCCTGTACATTTTTTTCGTGGACGTGAAGTGACCCCTGTGAATCTTTTCAGAAATACTTTCAGTTCCACCCCTACCCCTTTCGGATCGATAATATTTATTTTTCAATAAAACCGTACAATGCTATTAATATATGCAAACTAAAAAATGCTTCTCAATCTTTTCCAGTGTTATTACAAAATTTTAGTGCTCTATTTATTCATTTTTTATATAACTGGATATACAAGGTTCCAAAAATATAAAAAATTCATGGACTTGTTTTTCGAAAATTCTCAATCTCTCGTGAAGTTGTGAGTTTCATAACTTCGATTTTGCACAACCGAATTATACGATACGGAGCTGTACTCAAAAGTTCAAGAATTACTCCAAAGCTCACAAAAATGTAAGTTGAGATACAATAGATTTATATGCCTTATGCAAAATCTGGGTTATTTATTATTAAGAAGTTCCCGAAAACGCGAGGGATAGTTCAATTTAGCCACTGCCCCAATTTAGCCACCTCTTCCTTAACGTTTTTCCAAATACAAATTTATGAACTACAGAACTGGAAAATAATAACATAAGTATTTTGTGAATAATTTATGCTCATAGGAATCATTCGTATCAAGTTAAAGAATTCAGAAAGATTATGAAATTCCATGTCGAATGATCCTTAGGCGAGTTATTTCTTTTTGAAGAAAATATATCATGTGAGAAGTTTTTCATATTCAAGAATTCCTGGAATTTTTTACCTCGAATTCAACTCGTGTCATGGCCAAAGAAAGTTGTAACAAAGATCTAGAATTCACAAGTCGTGATCTTTAAAGTCTCATCTTTGATCTGAACCAATAAAACTTGAGAGTACTTGACGGGTTTCCGAAATATGATTATGAATGACGATCCTGAATTTAGCTATGCTATATACATTTATAAGATTTCGGAATTCATTTAATAATCATCGAAGACAACTAAACGTTCATTACTAAGATATAGCGCAGTCTCAAGCATATGGAATAAGCAAAAATTTTAAATAGTAACAAAAAGTTCATCGAAACATTGCGTATAGATTTCAGAATTGTACAATTTTTATAAACTAACGTAACAGTTCTATCAAGAAACTAAATGTATACATGGATTCAGCTCTGCAATGTCTCGAGGAGTTTTCAGAATTATGCAGAAATTATGATTTTTCAAACAATCACATTGTTTATAATGTTTTGTAATTTATTTAGTAGCCATGAAAAGCAACCAAACCTTCATCACTACAATATATCGTAGTCTGAAGCATATGAGGTGAGCAAAAGTTCTAAATAGCAACAAAAAGTTAATTTTAACATTCTTTTATCCCCTCCACGCTGAATTCGTACTGACTTCTTGCCTCTATAGGACGTGCATATGGATTTCAGGATTGTGCAATTTCTATAAATAAAAGTAAAAGTCCTATAGAAAAACTAAACATACCCTTGGATTCTACTCATCAATATCTCCAGGAGTTTCTGGAACTACGCAAAAAAAAGATTTTTTAAACAATTACATTTTTTATACGTCGAAAAATTTATGAATCTGTACGTATCATATCTTCATTTGGTCATAGAATGTTTCTAAATACATCAATTAATTGATTTTGTCAAAATAAACAAATCTAGTAAGCAGTTTGTCGCTATATACCTGAAATTATAAAAATTTTATTTATAAACGAAAAATTAAAAATTCCAAAAATTCTTAAAGATGAAAATTTTGTATGGAGAAAGCTATAAACATTCTGTGGATTTAAGTCAACTAACTTAAATGAAAACGAAAGATGGGTTTGGGGGGACATGTATAGAGGCTAGAGAGCATAATTTCAATCGGAATTGTTCAGCATTCAGTTGCCTATTTCGAAATCGGAATTTAAGCGCATTTAAACGTTTCAATGCCTTCAAATGCTCTCAAATGCTCTCAAATAAAGCAGGAAGCCAACTTGGCGCAGCGGCTGAATTATCGCATCCCAATTTACATTCAAAATATAATAGTTGAGGGGTGACATGCCAAAAAGACACATACAACATTTCTGTGAAAAGTACATTATTCACCCAAAAATTCATATTCATTCTAATACACATTATCACAAAATAACAGTTCTCAATGCCATTATTGGAATGGTTTTTGATTTTAAAAACTTTTTGCAATTCAAACATTTGTTGATAGTTTTTTCTCGTTGGTTTTCAAACTTTTTGGAGAAATATGATAACGTCGCAAGTGTATATTACCATCCTAAAATCTCCCCTCGCAAAACAAGCTCCAAAGATATTTCATTCATTTGCACGCTAGTTTATCGACTGATCAACTCCAATGGAAATGTATGAAAAGATCATTGAGAGCATGTTTTGGGATGGAGAATTTCAGGATCGTAATATGCACTAGGGAAGTGAGCCGACTTTGAAACTCAGCAAATAGAAGAAAATTTATTTATAATAAAAAGTTTACTAACACTTTTTATTAACTCCTGAAGAGCTTAAGCAACGTTCTTTGAATAACACTTTCTATTAAATCAAACATCCTCCAATAATGATTGAAAATATTATTATTGAATGAATTCTTGATTTATTTAAAATATTTGTTCTTGGGAATTTCAAAAAAATAAGTTCATAAATATTTCACATTTTTTAAAACTGGTAAAGCGGATAATGTAAACATACAAATTATTACTGAAACTTTTCAACAATTGAGAAAGATATGAATAAATTTTAGGACGCATACATGTTTTGAAGTCAAACTGACGACTTCGGTAGAGATTGTGAATTTTTCAAGAACAAGTTCATAAATTTGATATATTTTTTAAGCCTAGTATATCAGAAAATTAAAAATTATTAAAACATTTAAGAACGTCGAAAGATATTAAAAATATTTTCAGTAGTAGTTTTAGTATATCGAATAATGTTAACATAATAGAATGATTACTAGAGCGTTTC
>JAUMHM010040384.1:0-15580 GCA_032362435.1 Melikaiella ostensackeni
AAAGTATCAATGTCCAATTTTTATAACGTGATGAAAAAAAATTATTAACTTTTTTTGATGTAAATATTTCAACTTTTGACCTGCACAGTTACTCTGAGAATAGTGCAAAGCGTAATCTCTCTGAGTTTTATTTTCTAAATTTCTAAAATTGAGTGACTGAACACGAGTTGAAGTCAAAAAAGAAATTGAATTTTGGTTTGGTAAAAAAATAGTTTTTTCTATTTATTTCAAATACTGAAAGAGCTATGACTTTTTTCATCAAGAAAAAAAGATTCGCAATTAAATTTACTATTCAAATATATGCTTCGAAACTTAAAATTCAAAAAATTTGTTGAACGCTTTCAGGGGCCAACAAAACCGAGCGCTAAAATTCTATAACCGGTTATTGCACGAAACCCCTCAATTCTAGGGGTAATCTCGGTATGCAAAAAAATGAAGATCGGTAAGGGTAAAATGAAAAATTAGCAATCTTTCATTCTACCCTTGCCGATCTACATTCTTTTGTATGCCGAGATCACCCCCAGCATTTTTACCTGAATCACTTTTCACCCTTTGTTTTTTTCTGTGATATATAGTAGTGGGGTATCCTAAATGGATCGAATTAAAGACTCTGGAGGCTCTCGGAGGAGGCTCTAAAGGTCATCGGCAGAGATTTCCGGAAACTCTCGTGGAAGGCTCTGGAGGTCCTCGTGAAAAGCTCTGGAGGTCCTCGTGAGAGGCTTTAGAGGCTTTCTGAGAAGGTTCTGGAGGCCCTTGTGAGAGGCTCTAGAGGCTCTTGTAGGATGCTCTGGAGGATTGCTCAGGCCTCCGGAGGCTCTTTTGGAAGACTTTGAAGGCTCTTACGAAAGACCCTTGAGGCTTTCGTAAAGATCCTAGAGTCTCTCGTAAAAGAGGCTCTGTAGGCTCTCATAGAAGACTCTAGACGCTCTCGTGGGAGACTCTGACTGCTCTCATAAGAGTCTCTGTCGGCCCTCGTGGAAGGCTCTGGACGGCCTCGCTCAAGGCTCTGTTGGCCCTCGTGAGAGGCTCTAGAGGTTCTCGTAGGATGCTTCAAGGACTGCTCAGGAGGACCAGGGCTCAGACTGCTCAGGCCAGGGCTGTCCCAGGGTTGGGTTTTGAAACCCTGAGACAGCAGTTTTAGCGGCAGCGACACTTATTTATAGTATAGAGAAATGAAATAATAAAATCTTTTTTCTCAGGCAGATATTTCTTCTTGATTAAAAATATTCTACTTTTCTATTCCAGGAAAGCAATATTTCCAGAGGAACTAAGAATGACCCGTATACCATTAATGAGCCGACAACTATGTCAGCAATACTACCGCGGAGTTGCTATTCTTGGAGAAGAAAATATATGCGCTCTTGATAAACGTGGACAAGTAGGCAGTTGTATGGGCGATGAAGGTGCTCCTTTAGTTCATAATTATGAACTCGTTGGAGTTCTGTCTTTTCGTAAAGGAATTTTAAATGGATATAATCCAGAGGTTTTCACGGATGTAAGAAATTTGGCAATAAGACAGTGGATCATTTCTACGATGCAAAATGTTTCAATGTGGGTTTCGTACCCTCGTTTTTACAGAAAAATCTAAGAGCAATATTTACCCGGATTCCAGAGTAATAAATATCTGCAACAAAAACGAAACCATGCGAGTAAGAATATAAAATCATCTGCAACAAGACTTACACTTAGTTATTCACTTAATTCATTTTATATAATAAATTAATATTTTGAAACAAAAATCTGAATTTGATTCATTTGTATTTTAAGAACCTTGGCATATAAATTTTTTAGGAATTACGAGTAGGAGTTCTGATTTGATAACTTATGGTAGTTAGAACAAAGCGATGATAATCTTTTATGATAATGAGAGTAAGAATATAAAATCAACTGCAACAAGGCTCACGAAACTTTAATTTCGATTAACTTATTACTTGCATTTTTCCGAACGCCCTGATTTACCTTTCGCGATTCCGTAAGCTGCGCGGTAATTTGAGACTTGGCCAAACATTGAATTAAAACCTTGAATTTTAAGAACTTATTTCGCCTGTATTTTCCCCCATTTCATGTAAATCCTGTCTTGGAGTCTAATTCGTTAAGAAATATGGAATTAAGAAAACTTTGGATGCCTTTTGAGAACCTAGATGAGTTTTGATCATTTTGGCCTTTTGAGTATTCCCGCCATATTGGAGATGCGCTATGCTGATTTACCATCTTTTGGACCGAATTAACATGGATTTAATCAATTAATTAAGAAGATTACTCATTTGGAATTGAAGGCTATCAGCTTTAAGAATACGGCCCTGAACTTGAATTCAAATCCCGTTGTATACAAGGGAATGCAGCTATTCAGGAAAGAAACAAAACCCTGTCTGTAACTAAGTAAACTACGTCATCAGGGGAGAAAACAAATTCTTCCATCTTGAACCTTTTGTCAGCAGCTTCCAAAGAAGGAACACTTAGTTTGTTCAAAATAAATTTGGATTGAATTTATAAATGCCCTCCCAATAATTTAAAGGCATTTTTAAGAACCATATTCTTAAGAACTACTCATTTATTGAATTATCGAGTTTTTCTCCTTTTTGGAATCGATGTGCTTCTACGCTAATTGTGATAAAATTTCATTAATGTTAATCTGATCGAAGTTTTGTTTTGTCAGTATTATGTTGTTTCTGTTCAATGCTAAAGAACTAAGTTTGTTTAGTTAGCTTTCGTTTCGGAAATTTCTCGATTGGATCATTATTTAGTGGAAACATTTCAAACCTGTATTTTGATTGAATTCGTTCGAGTTTTACATTTTAAGAATATTATGAATTTGAGTTAATTTGGATCGAAATCTTTTCTTTTGTCCCTTCCCTTTCATTTCTGATGAATTTGTGTAAAATATTTTGCTCAAGTTTGAAATGCTGGACGAGAAGGTCATAGATTTACGTTAATTTCTAAAATATTTATAACCTTTATTGAGACCCTTTTGTTTCTTGCTCAACCTCAAATTTTGGTTCATCGAATTATGTAAAAATTTTGCGATATTGTAAATTTATCATGGATTATTGAATTAAGAATCTTTGCTACACTTAACTTCAAAAAACCTTCATCATACTCCACCTCAAATTATTAAATTTTGTCCATTATTGAATGAATTCGATAATTTGTCAATTGATTTGGAGTGATTATTTGTAGTGTAGTCAATATAATCTTTTTCAGCTTATGAACCACTCCCTCTATCATTATCTAGCATAAGGGCTGAACTAGGTCTAATTTGTTTAATGATCAGTCCTGCCAATTTCGCTTAGTGAAACCTTGGGATAGAAACTTTTAGGAATTACATATAGGGGGCTCTGTTTTAATAACTTTTAATAATTGAAACAAAGCGATAATAATCTTTTAAGATAATTAAAGTAAAAATATAAAATCACCTGCAACAGGACTTATTTTTAATTATTCATGTAATTAATTTCATATTATAAATAAATAATTTGAAACAAAAATCTGAATTTGATTTATTGGTATTTCAATAACCTTGGGATATAAATTTTTAGGAATCACGAATAGAGTTTCTGATTAAATAACTTTTATGAGTTGAAACAAAGCGATAATAATCTTTTAAGATAATCAAAATAAAAATATAAAATCACCTGCAACACGACTTATTTTTAGTTATTCATATAATTAATTTCATTTTATAAATTAATAATTTGACACAAAAATCTGAATTTGAATTATTGGTATTTTGATAACCTTGGGATATAAATTTTTAGGAATCACGAATAGGGTTTCTGATGAAAAAACTTTTATTAGTTGAAACAAAGCGATAATAATCTTTTAAGATAATGGATGTAAGAATATAAAATCACATGCAACAAGATTTACACTCAATTATTTACGTCATTAATTTTATATAATGAATTAATATTATGAAACGAAAATTTGAATTTGACTTATTTGTATTTCAAGAACATTGGGATATGAATTTTTAGGCATTACAAATAGGAGCTTTGTTTTAATAACCTTTGATAATTGAAACAAAGTGGTAATAATCTTTTCAGATAATGAAAACCTTGAAAATATTTCTGTGCGTGTAGATGAGAAACTGTTATTGATTAGTAACGAAAGTTATTTTTACACTTTTTCAGGAGACTCTCAACTACAAATACTTCAAAATTAGTTTTAGTATATGCTGAAGATTCCTTTCTTGAAAATTCCTTTATTTTTAATGATTCGATATTTCAAACAAATTAAATAATTCCACCTTAGGGAAAAAACAACTTATTCCTGTGAAATACAGATATATTAGAATATTTCTTTAATAATTTATTAGTAACTATAACACTTAAGAGTCAATGACACATTTTTTATAATGAAAAATTACTATTCAGTTGTATTAAACATTATATAGTAGATAAAACTATTTTTTCTGTGTGAAAATGACTAAAATTCAAATTCGTTTATACTTTATATTATTAACAATGAGAAACATCTATTGTTTATAATTTGTGTGTTTATTAATCAATTTCAAACACATTTGATACTGGTTTAGTGAGAAAACAATATATACCTATGAAAAGGGTGAACTCCGTATTGAAAAAAAATTAATTTTTTCACCAAATATTGAAATATAAAACTAAACTGAAATAACAAACTCTTTAAAGGATCTGCAATATAATCACTTTTGTTTTAAAAAATTACCGTTGGCATAGAAACATTTTCCAACGGATAAGTTTGGAGGTTCTGTCGAATTATATGCTATCGTATTTTGCTTACTACTATAGTCGTATTGTCGAAAAGTATCTGCAATAAATAAATCTTCATTATTTTTAAAATTCATTAACTATTCATTTTATTCATTTCAATCATGATTTCATATATACTGGGATTGAGAATTCCAAGCCCGTAATGAAGAGCCTGTTTAGTAGAAATTCCTCCAAGTATAAATAGACAATTCATTTTGCTTGCTTGATAAGAAATTTTATGTGACTGTATTAATTATGTTGAACATTGAGCATACAGTATTGAAGTATCAAAGAAATTTGTACTTCAATGTCATTTGTGTGACCCGGCCCCACCAATGCATATAATGTCTGAAAAATTACAGGTAACAATAGTTGTATTTTGAGCAACTTTGTGATTAAAATTTTCATTAAGGCATTTGCTTTTATATCATACAATCCACTTCTTCCAAAATTAGCTGAACATTTTTTAAAGTTGTAATTATATTCATTTCACTGAAATCTACAGTAATAATAGTCAATACTTGCACTCATTATAAAAATTTGCTTTTAAATAGGAACAAGAAACCGTCCAAGACCCCGCACACGTCATAAACTCCGATTTCGTGCCAGCTAAAGACAAATTTGATTATTAATTATAGAAAAATAATACCTCACGTGCAATATTCATAATTTGAATAACTTCACTTTCATGCAGGTAAGTTTACTTAATCATGTAGTAACTTAAAAATTCTTTTAAATTTTAACTGTAGTTACAGAAACCCCAAATCTTCTCGAAATAAATTGAATGCTTTCTACCAAAACAGTTTCCGCGGTAATTTCCCAAACATGCGCCGAAACTTTCATCAGCTAGTAAAAAATCTTATTGAAAACCAAAAACTTTATGATTTTATTTTAACATAAGGCGATTTGAAATTTAAAATTTCTCATATCATTAATTACTTTTGAAAAAAATTAAGAATTAATTTGAAGAATATATATATCTAAGGATATTTGCTGAACAACTAAAATCCAATCGGCTAAAGATTGCTAAATTTCATGAAGCAGATAAGCAGGAGGTTTATTAGAGTTTGATCAACTTTTTCACCTTTACCACCAGAAATTCGATGAAGTTCAATAAAATAGCCATCTTCTGTTTCAACTACATATTTTTTGAAAGGATATCCATAAAAATCGACCATGTTATCCTCTTTAAAAAGAAAAATTTATTCCAGAATATGATTAAATGTTATTGAATTCAATTTGTTGAAAGGCCGTGGCTACGCATACTGAAATTTCAGTACGCACAGAATAGAACTGAAAACTTTCATTTTGGGTCCACTATAACCTGTGAAAAATTTGCAGTAAATTGATTAATATCCCGATGTTACACGTGGCAGAAATATGTTAAAAAAATTCGTCATTCTGAGAGTTTCTTAAAAATCGCAGAGATTATTTTTCTTGTAATCTACAGAATATGCCCGAATTTCAATATTCTTGTAAGATTTCAATATTTTCAGTTTTCCAAGGGCTCATTTACTACATTTTATTTCCTCAATTACCTTGAATTACGGAAATATCCTACAAACTTCTGGAAATTTATGCATATTTTCAAACTGAATTTTGGGTATTCTATGGTAAGTCACCATGAATCATCTGTAAAATTACCGTAAATCACCAAAAAATTCCGAGAATTTTTAAACTGAGTTTCGGGTAATTTATGATAATTCACCATAAATTACCGATACATACCAGAAATGACCATAAATAACCGACAATTTTCGGAAATTTTTGAAATTTGGAGATACATTAAATTTCCGTAAATTATCGTACAATCCTTAAATTTTCATGAATTTACAAAAATTTGAAGCATCTAAAAATTTCCGTAAATTTCCCCAAAATTTTAATGGTTATCTTTATCATTATTGTGAAAAAAAATAATTGTGAGCTATGCATGTTACCAATATTTATATGTTCAAAACTTATGCAGTAACACGTTTTGAGTTATATCTCATTCAATTGAGCCTTTCTAATGTATGTGTGCCGAAAGGAAGAAAGAAGAGAAATGCAAAAAGAGAGACGTGGAAGTAACATTTTGGAATGTGTCAGGGTTACAAAACAAAGAAAAAGGTTTCTGGGGGAATCTGTGAAAGTGGGATGTGATAATAATGAACGAAACGTGGGTGGTTAACAAGGAGTGGAAAGGAATAAAAAAAATATTACAGAAAGGGTACGTAAGGAAGATCCAAGCAGCGAAAAGAGATCACGTAAAGTGAGAGGTATTGGTAGCATAATGTGAGCGGAAAGAAAGGAAGTGTGGTAGAGGAAGGAAAGGAAATGAAAACAGGAAAAAAGGACGGAACAATGGTAAGAAGAATAAAGGTTGGAAATATGGTTATGGCTATTGTACGCATGTATAGGAGAAGAGTCAAAGAGGGGGGATGGAGAATGATAAGGAAATGGAAAGCAGAAAAAGAGGAGGGGATGGTGCCGATCGGGAGGGAACTGAATTGCTTGAACCGTGGGACAAGGGGAGGTGTGAGACGATGAAGAGGAGGTCTTTGTAAGAAACTCGAAACATAGGGATGCGGGTCGGGAGGACAGGACGGCTTCTTTACATGCTGGGACAGTCGGGATGACTTATTTGCGGACATATAGTAAACGATGAGATAGGGAGTATGGAAGAGGAAGGAGTACACATGCTGCTAGAAAAACTTGAAAGAGTGATTTTCAAGGTAAGGGAGGAGCTGAGACCGAAAGGAGACGGAGAAGATATAGGAGAGGTTAGTGGGATGACGAATGTAGGGAAAGTA
The DNA here is from genome assembly GCA_032362435.1 of Melikaiella ostensackeni. Classification (NCBI taxonomy): domain Eukaryota; kingdom Metazoa; phylum Arthropoda; class Insecta; order Hymenoptera; family Cynipidae; genus Melikaiella; species Melikaiella ostensackeni. Next base: position 7,517 of record JAUMHM010040384.1, read on the forward strand.
AAAACAGGATGAAGAAAAGTGTAAGAAAATAAAGGGAAGGGGAAATGGAGAAATGGGAAGTCAACATGAGAAACAGAGATCACGAGAGCATGCTGAGTAAAAAAGGACAGAGGGAAGAGGAAAGGTACAAAGGTCGAGAAAGCGGTAAAGGAAGGGAGGGAATAGGAAGTGATAAATGGATAAAGGTGGCGAAAGGGCATAAGTGAGGAAATCGGAATGGACGAGTGGGCGGAATATTTTAAGAGACTGCTAGGGGGAGTGGAAAATAAAGTGAAGGGTGAAGGAAGAGGAGGTGGAAGGAATTGCAAGGCTGAAAAGAAACAAGGCAAAGGTGAGGAAGTGGTCGAGCATTAAGCACTGATATATGGTGCAGAAAGGGTGAATGAAGAGATATGGAGAATCTTCAATAAGGTATGGAGAGGCGAAGGGTCGCTACAAGAATGAAAGAAATTGCTGGAAAAATTGTGAATATCATTTGAAATCTGATAATTTTCTTATTGAGAGATACCAATTTTTGACGAAATACGCTAACATAACATAACAAAAAATTGTTTGAGATTGTAAATCTTTTTTTAAACCTAATGCTTCTTGTTTAGAATGACCGATTTTATGAATGTGTAACATAAATAACAATTTATGTTGACGTACTCGTAACCTTAAATTGTTTCGAAACTGTAAATCTTCTATGAAATCTATATCGATATTTCCGGTAAAAACCGCTAGCTTAACCTACAATTGTGTAACAAATTTTGATCTTCTGTAAAATCCAATGATTTTTACTAGAAACACTGATTTCCGATGTAAAACGCCAACGTAATCTACAATTGTTCAAAAATTTTTTATCTTCTTTGAAATATTATGAATTTTGAATGAAAATTTCAGTTTCCGACGAAAAACACTAACACAATGAAAAATCAGTTTAAAAAAATATTATTGAAATCAAATCTCATGATTCTTATTTAAAAATACCAATTTTAGGTGAAATACACCGACATAACCTAAAGTTGTTGAAAAATTGTAAATATTTTGAATAATCGAATAATTTTTTATTAAAAATATCAATTTTCGACAAAAAACACTGACACAAGATAAGAGAAGATTGTTTGAAACTGTGAATCTTTTCCTAAATCTAATGATTTTTATTTAAAAAAGCCACTTTCATCTAAAAAAACTTCAATATAACCCGAAACTGTTCAAAAATTACAAATCTTGTTCGACCTATAATTATAATTCGAACAAGATTTGCAATTGCTGGGTCAGGCTTCGGTGTGGCCTAGTCATCGTATGCTGAAGGCAGTTCGTCGCTCCTGCAATGACGAAAAATAAACAAGTCATACAAATAATGGTGATAAAAATAAATGAAGCAGAGTACGGACTGTTTGAAGGCTGCGATGTCCATGCACTAAAGGTGAAGCGGCTGATCACCCCATGGGGATCAGAAGCTTGGGACAGAACCTTCGCGTCGGTCGCGCAGGGCATCAAGAGAATGGAAAAAATATTCTCAAGATTCATGAGAAAATTCCAAATGATTTTTTCTCTTAATGAATTCTAAGAGCAAAATTTTGCCATAATACATAATTGTAGAACAAATTTGAATAAGTTTAAGAGATACTTAGAAGTTTTGAAACGATTTGAAAATAATGAAAACTTATAAGATATTTTAGGAATTTTGTAAGCTTTCAATAGAATTAAAAAAATTCTTTACGTTCATAGAAGAAATAAAAATGATTTTTTAATTTGAAAAATTAATTTCAAGAGAATATGCAAAAAGATTCCGAACCATTTCAAAAGATTTCTAAAATTGTCAAAGAAGAATCTGAAAGCTTTTAAGACAATTTTCTCGATTTTGCAGAATTAAAAACAAAATTTCACGCAAAATTTAAATACTTTGAAAATATTAGAAAGTTTAAAAATTTTGAAAGGATTGAAAAAATAATTTTCTTCAGATTGATGGGAAATTTTTTTATGTTTTTTTTATTTCGAAAAATGAACTTCAAGAGAAAATTGAAAAAGATTTCAAAACATTTTAAAAGACTTACTTACCTTTCGAAACAGAGTAGAAGATTTGGAAACAAACAATTTTTCATATGAGAAAAACACACTAGAAAGAATTTGTTGATAAACATTGTTTATAATAGTTAGGTTAAATGTTATCAGAATTACTTCTGTTCTTTAAGTGCAGATGCCATAATTCCAGCTATATTTTTTCTCGAGATAAAAATTCACAAAGCTGAAATGGTCAATTTTTTTGTCAATTTTCTTTATAATATATTATTGCTCTGTGAAAAACAATAACAAATCACAAACCACAGTTCTCTGAAAAATTTAATGCTGAGCATTTATAAGAAAACATTTTTCAAATCGGTCAAAAAATACGACCTATGGATGATTATGAACAGTAAATTCCTATTCCAGAAAACCGCACAGCGCTTGTCAAGGGTGAGATCGCTACGCATTTTCCTGGCGCGCCTCCACTGAGTATAATTTCAAAAGCGTGCCAGACGGCGTAGCATTCGGCGTCAGCGTCGGCGTGGGCGTCGGCAACCAAGCGCGTACAGGCCTTTACGCTTCCAAGCTCATTTTTGTGCTTGTAAGCAACAAACTGTCCTCTCCTGCAAGGAGCACCTTAGGGTCTTCTTGTTTGGCCTGACTTGATATCGAAACAACTTAGTTGTTTCTTTACTGTATCTACAAACAATTTTTCCAAGCCCGTTCCCTTGCCACGCAAAAATAAAAAAAGTTTTTAACCTGGGGGTGAAACCATGTTGATTATATGTTTTTTTTTGATCGCTGAAACCGTATCCGAAGTTCCTTCCACCCAATCACGTCAGGGTTTCGACATAACCTTAAAAAGTCTTCACAGACACCCTAAAATTAAAAGTAATGCTGGCGTGAGTGCCGGACCATGTATATTATATGTTTTTGAGTCGCTGAAATCGAATCCGAAGTCCATTTTACTCAATCACGTCAGGTTTTCGACATAACCTCAAAAAGCCTTCACAGACACCCAAAAATGAGAAATAAAGCTGACCTAGCGGGTCAGACGATGTTTGTGGTATGTTTTTTGGATCGTTAAAACCAAATCCAGAGTCTATTTCATCCCATATCTCTAAGTTTCTGACATAACCTCTGAAAATCTCATTAATCCAAGCTCTTATTATCATGAAGGCTATTTTGTAGTTGTACAAATGACAGGTAGTTTCGAATTCAGTCCTTCCCTGTTTTTGAATTATAACGAGTTCTTTTTTGATCGAATGATCTGTGCAATGGGTTCCGTTTGCGCTTCCCATCATATTGCTCCGTCTCTCTCTTCAGCATTCAACAAAAATCTGCCATCATATTATCATCCCATCTCCCTTGGTAACGAGTTTCCATTATTTTGATATCTTGGTGGAACCGTTCGCCTTGCTCTTCGCTAATGTCCCCAAGATTTTCGGGAAATTTATCAAGGTGGGAGTACAGAAAATTTAATTTCAAATTCATTAGACATCCAAGCTTTCGAAAGTCTGTAATAATTTTCGCCACGATTTTTTCGTATTCAGGACTTTTCGTATTTCCCAAAAAATTCTGGTATAGTAAAATAGACTACAGATACAGTTTCAGCAACACCGGAAACATAGAATGAACAAGGTCAGACCCCCAAGCCAAAAAACTTTTCTTTCGGGTGCGAGGCTCCGAGACTTTTTGAGGTTATATTAAAAATCTGTTGGTATGGGGTGAAATAGACTTCGAATTTGGCTTCGCAGCGACCCACAAAACATATAATATACATGTTCCGGCACTCGGCCTAGCATTACTTTTCATTTTAGGGTGTCTGTGGAGACTTTTTAAGGTTATGTTGAAAACCTGACGTGATGGGGTGAAATGAACTTCGGATTCGGTTTCTGCGACCCAAAAAACATATAATCAACATGGTCTCACCCCCAGGTCAGAAAATTTTTTTATTTTTGTGTGGCTGTGAAATCAAAGATGTGAATGAAGTTAGACAATATATTCTCGACGAATATGATTACTTTTATGAAGAACTGCTTGAATGGTCTACGACAGAAGCAGTAGAGGATGTTTCTCATGAATATTTTATTATTATTCAAGCCAATATTATTCAATAACACAATATTCCATCGAATAAGTTCGATTGAATTCTGTTTATTATAATTATTGAAATTATTAAATTGTTCATGAATAACGAAAATGCCATTTTTATAATGAAACAAACGAATTGTTTTTTGACATAACGTTTTTTTTTTAATTTTGTTGCTATTAAGTGCAAAAAGGGTCTTACTTCATGTACCTTATTTGAGTGATGCTGAGAAACTAGTCTAAAAATTTCATTCTAGACAACTTCGAATTATAGTCTGTTGTCTCCTCTACGAGCTAAGAAGAAGAATTCGCATATATTATTATCTACAATTAACTACACTGTTATAATTGATTATCTCAAAATCAATATTTTAAAGTAGTTCCCTTTCTGCACTTAGCGCTTCAAATATAGTTCACAAATTTGATGAAGCTAGCAATTTTTTATAAATGTGTTATTGGTTTGGATTATCACCTTTTTTTCGAAAAATGGAATAATCTGAATAGATTGGTTCTGAATTAACCCAGAAAATATTTCTTTGTCAAAAGATATTGATTTGCAAAAAAAGCGGGAGGCAAGATTCGTCTTTGAACTTCTAGGGGTGAGAAGAGTAGGGGGTGAAAGTCGGGTAAGAGGAGGAAGGAGACGTGGAAATGCGGGTGGCAGAGAGGGAGTTATAGGGTGGAGAGGTCTTTGAGCTCGTACATCTCGCTAATTAAATAAAAAAAAGCCTCTCCTTTTCCAACCTGTCCTCTCCGGACGTCCATTCCATCGCCGTCCCATTCTTCTGGGTGTCGGCCCGCGGGCACCACTGAGTGTCTCTGCTTGGTGTCTTTTATACAGGGTGTTCTCCAAAATTTCATCAAAGGATTCCTTAAATTTTTTCCTTCACAGAGAAAGCATAATTTCTGCCTTGGTTCAACCAAAATTCTTTTTCTGGCAGATGCATGGAAATCGTGATTTCCGTGCATGTAAAGCGGGACGAAAATGCCTGATTCCCATCTATTGGCGGGTAGTGAGTGGCGCATGCGCACGGTCACAAATTAGCCTTATCGCAACTCCCTAGGGAGCTTTAATATCATTTCTGCACGCCGATTGATATTGTCCAAATCTAATTATTGCCCATAATTAATTCATATAATCACGATTTCCATATACATCTCTTAGAAAAAATATTTTGTGTATCTGGAGGAATCGCTTACTTTCCTCTCTAGTTGCACAATAGAGTGCCCAAAAAAAGTTTGCATTTTTCAAACCTGCGAACGCTACCCCCCAGATTGCTTCATTTTGGTGAAAAAATATTGCTATAAATTCTCTTTTCTCTTTAAAAAATTGTTTAGAGGTTCCGCTAGGCCATTTTGGGTCTGAAAATGAATTATTCCAATTTTTGATTTTCGAAGATACAAATTTGAGCCTGGAAAATTCTTGCAACCTGAGGAAGTATTTTTTATTCATTGAGGAATCAGCCCTAAATTTCACGAAACATGAAAAAAAACATTCCTTTTTTTTTGGAATAATATGCACAGAATTTCTTCTGAAATATAAGGAGAATATTCTCCATAATGAAAAAATTGAGAATATTTATACCAGGTGACAGAAAAAGATCTTGAATTTCGAAATACACGAAAAATACATATTTTTGTAGTTTAAAGATTCTTGTAGTACTTTAAAATGTATTTTCAGCTATAATTTATCTGGAAAAGATCACTTAGTTTTTTCAAATCACATTTTTGTCACTTTTAAAGATAAATTCACTATAGTTACTTTTTAAAATGAGAAGATCACTTTGGTTACTTTTTTCAATGAATTAAAATAGAGAACCCAAGGGCTAGACACTAGTGAATTTAGATCTTTACCTTTTTTGAATTTTTTGGAATTTCCTTGAGATTTACAAAATTCAGTTGATTTTTTTGGACTTTAATTTTTTTTATTTACCTTGAAGACTTTTTAATTGGCTTGAATTCTTGTGGATTTTATCAGATTTCTATTTAATCGCATTCATCTGAATTCAATGAAATTTTTTTGGATTTGAAAAATTTTACTACGAAATTCTTGGGAATTGAAAAAGCAAAGAATCCATCGAACAAATTTAGACAGAAATTTAACTATCGAATTCTTGGAAATTGAAAAAACCAAGAATCCATCGACCAAATTAAATCAAATGAAATTTTATTACAATGAATGAAATTTGAATGTTGGACGTTAAAGAAGAACTTAAATTTTCATTTATTCTAAATTTAATTTCTGAAATTTATAAAACTTTGCAGCATTTACTTGACTTATTGTAAATTTACCCTGAATTGTTTTTGATTCATCTTGGATGGTATGAATTTCATCCAAACTATTGAATTCAATAAGTAGATGCCCATTTTTGAATTTTTTAAAATACAGTTTTCTTTTAATTCTCGGGAATTTTTCAAATTCACCTTGAATTCTTTAAGATTCACTCACATTTATCTGGATTCAATGCAATTTTTTGGATTTTCAAAATTTTATTACGAAATTCTTGGAAATTAAAAAAACTAAGAATCCAACGACCAAATTTGGACACAAATTTAACTACCAAATCCTTGGAAATTGAAAAAAAAAACAAGAGTCCAACGAGATTAAATCAAATTTAATTTAATTCAACCAAATTAAAATTGAATGTTGCGCGTTAAAAAAAATTTCATTTTCATTTATTTTGAATTAAATTTATTAAATTTAGGAAACTTTGTAGCATTCATTTGAATCATTTCGAATTTACCCTGAATCAATTCAAGTTTATCTTGGATTCGTATAAATTTCGTCCGATCGATTAAATTCAAGTCTATAGTTATTCTTGAATTTTCTTGAATTCCTTTAAATTCTTTTGAACTTTTTAAATTCACCTTGAATTCTTCAGAATTCATCTTAAATTTGTATGAATTTCGTCTAATTCCCTTGAATTCTTTTGAGTTCTTTAGTATTCTCTTGCATTTCTTTAATTTACCCTGAATCTTTTGAATTCAATTGAATTCATCTATCTTTACTTAATTCTACTCAATTCAATGAATTTTACATATATTCTATAAAGTTTTTTTGATTCACCCTGAAGTCTTTCAAACTCACTTTGAATTCTTATGCATTTCATTAAATTTTTTTTAATTACTTGAGTTTCCCTCAATTCACTCGAAACTCTATGAATTCAATGAATTTTTAAAATATTTTTAATTTTTATCAACTTACTTGTATTTTTCTCAAACTCACTTTGAATTCTTATAAATTTCATAGAATTCTTCTCATTTTACTTAAATTCCTCTAAATTTACTCGAATTTCATTCAATTCATTTTTTTTCAATTCACTTGAATTCTATTGAATTCGCCCTGAATTCTGTTCTTCCCCATTTTACTAAATTCAAAATTTTTAAATTTGGTTCAATTCACTCAAACTCTGATGAGTCTCATTAGACTCCTACATTCCCTTGAGCTCTTCTAAATTCACTTCCATTTTTCTTAAATATATTTTAATTCTTTTGAGTTTAGCTTGTGTTATTTTGAATTCAGTTTGAATTTTCATGAATTTATCCTGAATTCGTTGAACATTTTAAGTTATTAAGAAATCTTTAAACTATAAAAAATGTGTATTTCGAAATTGAAGATTTCTTTCCATCACCCAGTGTAAATATTTTAATTTTATTCGTTATGGAGATACTTTTTTTATATCAGAAAAAATAAAAAAAGAAATGAAATTTCAAATTTTCATATTCTAAGCCCGATAATATCTTTGAAACCTTAAATAGCCTTGCGGAACCTCTGAACAATTTTTTAAAAATAAAAGAAAATTTACGGCAATATTTTTTCATCAGAATGAAGAAATCTAGGGGCTAACGCTTCTGAACATATTTCTGATACTCTTCCACGACGAAGATTTCGGATTTCGGAATTTATAAACAATTTACTAATAAAACAATTTTACCAGGAGATATTCTGAAAATTTGTCTTTAATAATGATTTTTTTATTTTTT
>JAUMHM010040403.1:0-15579 GCA_032362435.1 Melikaiella ostensackeni
AAATATCAGTCATAATCTTAAAATTAGAATATTTATTCAGGTAAATTCATCGCATCTGTGCAAATTTAAATTCTCCCGCACTAGCAGGTGCTGCACTCTTTGTGCAAAAACGAGCGAAATTTAGTCGCTCGTAACAGTTGATGCCAATTGGCGCCCTCAGTGGACATTTACTGGTACTTCGTACCCAAAACTTCATCCTTCGAGAATGTATCGAGGCTTGGAGGGCCTGCTTCCTACTCGATATCGCACGAGTTTGCTGAAAAAATGTCGGTGAGGTAGAAATCGGATAAGTATCACTGAGTATTACATGGCTATAAAAAACATTTGCGATCCCTGGGGTGTTTCCGACGTCTCATTCGGGGCTCACTCTGAGTGTTCATGGGTGCTCATAAATTTTCTCCGACAGTCCGTTGCCTGTTGAATGTGATTGGCTAATCGATGTCTCAACCGTGTCGAGATTGGTGAAATTTTCCTCCAGTTTTTGCTGAAATATGGTAAAAGCGGTATCTATGTTTTGAAAAATTTCGGAAGTATCCTGCAGCGAGTGAAACAAGTGTGAATTTACTGCCAAGGTACGAGTAGCTGAGTGGAGTGAAAAGATAACCTCTAAAAAGTATATAACTGTTCTAGATCAAAAAAGGAACAGTGTTCTACAACAATCGTTGAAATTTGGTGACTTCAGTTTTTTTTTATTCACCCTGAATGCTTTCAAATTCACCCTCAATTCTTGTGAATTTTATCAGATTTCTATCCACTCCCATTTATCATAATTCAATTGAATATCTTGAAATTTGAGAATTTTGTTGCTTTCACTTGAGTTTTTTTTAATACACCCTGAATTCTTTTAGATACATGTTTCATTTCCATGAAATTCATCGAATTCTCTGGAATTCTCGTGAATTCTTCTAAATTCACTCCAGTTTTACTGAAATCCATGCAATATTTTGGATTGTTCAAATTTTTTGCAATTTATTTCAATTTCCGAATTCACCCTAATTCTTTTTAATTCTCTTTAATTTCCTTAGTTTACACTTAATTCTTTTGAATTCGATTGAATTCTTCTAGATTCACTCAATTACACACAATTCAATGGATTTTTAATATATTTTTATAATTCACCCTGAAGTCTCTTAAACTCGCCTTGAATCTTAGAAATTTCATCAAATTCTTTTGCATACCCTCCAGTTTTCCCACACGCATTCCAAACTTAATGAATTCAATGAATTTAGTTCCTATTTTGAATTGTTTTCAATTCACTTGAATTTTTTACAATTTCATCTTGATTTTTTATGAATTACATCGAGTTCTTCTCATTTCCCTTGAATTCCGCTAAATTTACTCGAATTTCATTTAATCCATTGGTTTTTTTATTTATTTTTGAATTCATTTTGATTCTGTTGCATTCGCTCAAATTCTGTTCAACGGAAATTTTCATTTTATAAATTTTGTTCAATTTATTGAAATTCTTCTGAACTAGATCAAAGTCTCCTGAATTCCCTTCAATTCTCCTAAACTCACTCTCATTTAACTGAAATCGATGGAACTTTTTGGGTTTTTTTTTCAAATTCTTGTGAATTCCTCTGAATTTAAGTTGAATTGTTTTGAATTCGCTCTGTATTCTCATGAATTTTTTTCTCAATTCTGTGTTTTTATAAGTTTCGATAAGTTTAGCTTACCGATTTCATCACATTTTTGATTGATGAAAATAAGGCTTGATATAAATAAGAATAGGAGGTGTGTCTTGTGTAATAGGGTAAAATTATATATACATTACATATAGAAATGATAATAAAATTCTTCGAATCCTGAAAATTGAATTCTTCTGCTTGTATTACATTATTTCTATTATCATTTTTACATGTAACGTACTTAAGTTAACCCTAGTCTGGAAGTGAATTTTCTTACATTGTGATTTTAAAAAAAAACCCAAATTCAAGAGTGAAAAATTCTTTCATCCCTAGAAAGTATTTTTTGTTTATTGAAGAATAAGCTCTAAATTTTACAAAACAGACCAAAATTTTGAAGACATTATTGCGCTTAGAATACGAACATTTTTAATTTCACCACTATTAATCTTGTATTATTGTGATTCTATTATCATTTTTACATGTATTGTGAATATACTCGTATATCTACCCTATAATACAAGGCATACCTCCTATTTATTTTGATATCAAAAGCATTATTTTCAGCAATTATAAATTTAATTAAATCGATAAACAAAACTTATTGAAACTTATGGAGAATATTCTCCTCGTATTGTGGAAGAAATCCCGTGCATATCATACTAGAAAAAAAATTTAAGCCATATCAGACCACTAATTGTGATAAAATTACAAATTTCGTATTCTAATTTTTTAGTCTTAAATTTATATTTTTTAAAAATTGAAGACTAAGAAAATTCATTTTCAGGTATCAAAGCGGCCTAGCAGAGCCTCTAAGCAATTTTTCTTTTTTTAGCACTGTATTGTATACTTGTAATATGACGTCTTGGTAAATGCAATTTACAACAACATCTTTGCAAACTGCGCGCGGTTATTATCTTTCTGCTTGTTTTTACGCACTTTTAAAATAAAAATGTAGGGTAGAAGTGCCGTTTGTGACTTATTGTTAGTATAAAATGAGTGTTTGACCGCTTTTGAATTCTTTTAAAATTTTTTAAACCATGCCAAATTTCTTAAAATGCCTTGAAATCTTCTGAAAGCTCATGAAATCACATAAATTTCTCTGAAACCCTAGAAAATCCCTCAAAATAATTTTAAATACTTTGAAAAACTTCAATGTTTTTTTTAATTTGTCGTAATCAATGGAGAAATTCTACAAACCCGTGAAATCCCAAACATTTTTTTGAAGTCATTTGAAATTCCTCATAATTTTTTAAACCTGTTAAAATGACTTCTAGTTCTTCGACTCCCATCGAAATTTTTCAAAAAATTTCGCAATCCCTAGAAATCGTCTCACAATCCCAGGGCAATAATTTCGATAAATGTCATAAATATTTGTGAATTGTCTTCAATTCACTCAAATTTTTATAAACATCGATCTTTTCTCATTTCCTTTTAATTCTTCTAAATTCATTCGAATTCTATTTAATTTATTGTTCTCTTCAATAAAATTTTTTTTTGCAATTTATCTAAATTCTGTTGAATTTGCTCTGCTTCTGTTCTCTCCAATTACTGAAATCAATGGAATTTTTTTTAACTTTCTTAAAATTTATTCTGAATTCTTATGAATTTATCCTTAATTCGTTAAATTTCACATGCAATTCATATAAATTTCATCGAATTCTTTCGAATTCAAAAGAACGTTAGTTACATTATTAATGCACATTAGTCAATTTTAGTACATTTTAGTCACTTTAAGTCACTTTCTCGGTTTCAATAGGTCACTTTTCCCAAGTAAACTAGGCTATGGGCAGTCCTGTAAGTTCCTTAAAATGATTAGAAATCACTGGAAATCATGTGAAACTCCTCGAAATCTTTATAATAAACGTGAAATTTTGTGAAATACTTCGATAATCCCTAAAATCTTCTAAAATACTTTGGGGTCTCTAGAAATCTCTTGAAATCCTATGAAATCTTTTAAAACCAATCGCTAAAATTTCTAACTATCTAACAAAGATGTAATTCTAGTATCCATAGAGTAAAATAAGGTAACTAAATTTTGAGACCCTCTGAAAAATAATGTTCATGCAAATTCGACCTCTTTAGACATTTTTGTCGGACATATTGAATCCGCTGTTTTCAAGTTTTGAGTTTTTGGTGTGAAATTCGAAATCACGAGCCCAAAAATATCTTCATACCAAGTTTCATACACATACCATATGCAAAAATTGTTCATTTCGGCTGCCAAATGCTCCAGTTTTGAAGAGAACAAATTCTTAAATTTACGTACAACATTTTAAAAGTTTCTTCAGTTAGACAAAGACGAGCCCCGTAAAGTCGAGTCCCTCTGAAGTATCTTCTCCTAAAAAGTTACACAAAATCGTGACGTGAGTCGTTTCGCATCGCTTTTCTGAAAAAGTACATTTAATAATTATGTCAGTTTCTTCCACGCGTATATTGTTACATTTCTTTGTCAATGTTTTTCTTATATTCAGTGTTTCTCCAATATTCGGACATTTATAGAAAGTTTTGGAAGGTATGGAAAGTTCTGGAAATTTATAAGAATTTTTGAAAATTGATAGAAATGTTTGGGAAAGGTTGAAATTTGATAGAAATGTATGGAAATTTATGAAAATATTTACAGCATTTGGAAATCTGGGGATCTTTTGGAGCGTAAGGGAAATTTATGAAAGTTTCCAAGTTTGTCAGGTTCTACTCAGACTTGAGAACTCTCATTATATTTAAGAAGAAATGAAAGGTCTTCTCTCATCTTGATGGAAAAACTACAAGAGACTGGTGCCCTGCTCAGTGTACAACACGAACCGATCATAAATTCCTTGGTTCTGGCTTTGTTTTCATACTTTCCTCTGAATGACCGAAGTTTGGTGGGACTGACGTCATGAATGGACACTCCACCGTATGACGACTTAGCTGCTTAGTTTTGAAATGATTTAATGCTTTGAAGAAAATTTATGGCATCATGCTCGTAGTTGGATGTATACTCTAAATGAAAAACAATACAAATAATAATGTAGCATTGGACATGATTGACACTTCTGTTGACAATTAGCATGCGCTCGGAAAAGTTTTAGGCGATAAATAAAGTCTGGGTGTTTGGAATGACTGAGGTGTAGATGATCTTAAAGTATAGGAAATGCGAGAAACAAGGCACATGAAGAAGCTAGATATTTTATGCGTACCGAAAACAACGAAGAAGGGATGTGTGATAAGAAAGATAGAGAACAGACTCTATCTTTGATCAGGAGTAGATAATAAATCACACGACAGTTAAAGAGTCGGTCTGATTATGAATAAAAAGGGCAAAACAGCACATCAAAAAGTATGAATGTGCATCTCCTAGATTATTATGAGTTAGAATGAAAGTGAAAATCAAAACGCTATTTACAATAGCATACTATGCTCCTGTTAATGGTGACAATGGTGATGTGAGAAATATCTTCTGGGTATCGTTAAATGATATTATAGGTACCTGCGATCCTTGAAAAAGAATCATTTTACTCGAAAATATGAATAGTTAAGTTGGTGTGCAACGCGAAGGAATCGGCAGGGTACTTAGTCATTTCGGATACCAAAAAACGAACGGTAACGGGGAGAAATTGATTAGATTATGCTAAGAAAAAAGCTTGCTTATTACAAATGCTTGGTTCAGACATAAAATGATCGGCATGTATGCTTGGTGCTGAGGCGAAAGCCATAGTATAATTGACTTTTTTGTAGCGGATGAGGGACTCAGAGTGCAAGTAAGAGATACAAGGGTTATGAGAGCCTCTGAATGTGGAACGGATCATTAACTCATAGTTTCAAAAATAAACCTCGGTCAAGGATGAGTGAGAAAAAAATTCATAATAAGTCAAAGCAGACGCGAGTTAAAATAGAGAGTTTGCAGAAGCCGAAAATACAAATAGTATATCGTGAGAAGCTGAATGAATATTCATTACATTACATAGAATACTGGAGGATGGGATTAAGCAATAAAAATGTAAAGGGTGCATGGATAATACTACGGGATAGCATCTTCAAGATTGCATCTGACGTTCGCGGTACTGCGACTGTAGGAAAAGACTGGAGATGCTTAGTGGAGTGATGATATCTGAGTGACTGTTAACTAGAAAAAGCAAGCGTACTCAAGAAAGCTGAATATTAAAAGTCTCATCAATGAGAAAAGGACTAGACTAGAAAATGATTATAGAGATGAAAACAGAAAAGCAAAAATACTACTCAAAGAAAGTGAGGATAAAATCAAAGCGGGAGATGATAAAGAAATGCAGAATGATTTTGGAAGATATAAGTTATTGTTTTAGAAATAGGTTAAGAAAATTAGGGAAGGAAGTACTAGCACTGGGTTAGTCAGAACCAAAAGTGCTGATGGTGAAATGAGATGGGATACGGACAAAGTGAAAAACTGTATCAGGGACTTTTTCAAAGAATTGTATGGAGGTCAAGCTATAAAGCATTCTAACTGTGACAGAGAAGAGGATACGTTAGACAATACCGTTGTAGGTGGCGAAAGAAGAATCAATATCCTCCACATTATATCTGTAATTAGCAATCTGAAGAATGTTAAGGCTGCTGGGGTGATCGATATCACCGCTGAAATTCTTAAGAGCGGTAGCGGATATTTTTTTGGCTAAGCGAATTTATGAATATATGTGCTAAAAACGATCAAGTTCTGAACGATTGAAGAAAAGCGATTATCGTTCCACTCTACAAGCTAAAGGATAATAATGGTGACTGCTCTAATTATAGAGCTATTAGCTTACTGAGTACGATGGGCAAAATATTTAATAAAACACAGATATACAGAAACATTGAGAATTATGTTTTTTACGATACTAGACGACATTAACGAATAATTTTCTAAATTTATTAAGATTATTATGAAACTTTGGACGCATGTAAAGTTTCTAGTTTGGACGATATTGCGGGTATGAAATAATAATGTTTTATCATTGGCATAATTGTTATATCCACAATAATTGTTAAGTACATTATAATTATTATAATTTTGTAAAGCAAATTGTCTCAGGCCAAAATCCACTCGTAATCATCATTATGACACTTTATAATGTTACTCCACTGCTGATTACTTTCACAACAGCTTTACTCCAGTCGATAGATAAATTCTTAGCATCAATTTGATAAATTGCTCGCTTTTCTAAAATATATAAAATATCCTCCTGATAAATGTACAATAACGGTTTAGTCCTTTTGTATACAAACTTTGACCGATAAGTCCGACAATTGCACATCTTACAACACCGTATTCAAAATTGCGTCTTCTTAATGATGATGGTAATGAACGTTTGGCGATTGTGAAGGCTTTGGTGAGGGTGAAAAAGCTTTGGTAATGGTGGAGATTTCGTTTCAACGGAGAAATCACTGGCATTGGCACCACTATCTACTCGTACAATTCTGACAGCTATTAATAAAACCACGATATTTATAACCAGTGTTATAGTAAATATGAAAGCGAAGATCAGCCTTAACGACGCCATTTTTCCAAGTTTCACAAAATGGAATGACTTGTGTCGTATGTAAAATTTATGACTGAAATTCTTCTAAGTTAAAACTGTTTCCGTGAATCGGGAAGGGACTCGAATAATCTGACGATTGTGTTAAGCTTTTGTACAAGCTAAGCTGGCAAGCATTATCACTATGTCTGGATGAATCTTCAAGCTTTCCAACAGACATATGATAAGTTTACGAGAGTTTAAATCAAAAGCTTTCTCGTAATAATCAATGCAGGCCATTGACAGACTGCGATTGTAGACCAAAGCGTCTTTGTGAATGCTCCTGTCGATTAGCAGGTTCTCCCGGAAGCCTGCTACGCCTCTTTCCGATCTACATTGTTCGTAAATCTATCTCCACACGTCTAATTGTCCGAACAATCCTGCCGTTCAGGATAGCTGTAAAGATCTTATACAGCGTGTTCAGACAATTTATTGGCCTGTTGTTTCTTGGGTTGGACAAGTCGCCTTTCTTTGGTAGGAGTACAGTGCGTCCTAAAACCGGACACTGCAGAATGAGCGTCTTCGACTTTGAATATGAAGTGAAGATCCGGCCCAGATGTGGTGCGAAGAAGTAAACTTCTTCCACCAGAACTTCTTGATACCATCTAATCCGGCAGCGACGAAGTTCTTTATGCCCCTTATTTCTTTTTTTACATCTTTTGCAGTGATTGATGGGCATTCCTCCTCGCATGTTATTGGTTTGTCGCACAGCTCCTTAAAACAAACAATGTTCTCGGTGTCTTCATTCAATAGGTATCGATCTTTGTAAATCTTCCTCCAAAAAGTCTGGACCTCCTCGAACTTGGGAGGATTTTTGACAGGAACAGGGGATTCGCTAAAGATGCGCGATGGGACAGCGAGAAACTGCTGATTTTCCCTGACTCCTTCCCTTTTCCGTATTTTCTTTCTTGCATCAGATAACACCCGTATTTTTTCAAGAATGTGGTACTTGATGGTCAGCAGCTCTGTCTTGCTTAACGCTTGAAGACGGATCCTCAGTTTGTGAGCAAACTTTTGGACCCTTACCGTGAAAGGCTCACCAGATGTTATGTAGTCAATCACACTCTGACTATGGTACGCGTGCTGCCTAGCATAGCTAATCTTCTTGTTTAATTGATGCAAGCGCCTCTTGTGCTTTCAATCCATGGTTGGTTTTACCCTTAGATCTGAATCGGCCAAAGCTCTCGACGCATCATAAACTGAACAAGCGATGGTCCTGAGGTCGGACTTCTTCGAGAGATTCTCAAGAAGGGTGGTATCCATTTCAGCCAGATCTTGTGGCTTAGGCGGAGCCAGGATGTTAATGTACCTCCTTGTTCTAAAATCGCTGAGATCTCTCAGGGAATGCCTGTTTTCCATGGCATGTTTTAATATCGCTTCCTCTTCTTCCTCTGCGGCTTGTTCTTGCAACGGTTTTGAAAGCGTGCTGCGCAAGTATCCTGTTCACGTGAGATGCTCTTCGCGTTTTCGCAACAACTGTTGTGAAAAGTGCGAAAGTTCTGGGTCTACCGAAGGAAGGCGACTTGTCCAATCCAAGGAACTACAAGCCAATAACTTGTCTGAACACGTTCTGTAAAATCTTCAGAGCTATCCTGAATGACAGGTTTGTTCGGACAATTGGACCTGTGTGGAGAGAGATTCACGAACAATGTGGATCGAAACACATAGTGGGATGCATAGAGAGATTGATCTCCCTTTGGAAAACTAGATTTACCATTTCATCTGGAAAAAATAGTGTGACAACTAATAGCGTCACCATCCAGAGAGGCGTCTTTCAGGGCGACGCCATAAGCACACACTTCTGCCACTATCACTCGCACTAAGCAATTATTGTGGATAACCATGCGGCGAGCCTCGTTATCGTGAACATAAATTCACTCATGTATTTCGTATAGATGACCAGAAGATCTATGCTTCTGGAGGACTCGCTGGCGTTCTCGAAAGGTCCCTTCCGCTAGCACCTCTGCAATGGAATTTGAACGTTTTCCTTATGCTGGAATTTCGGATTATTTTTGAGCTTGTTTTGGGCACCAATGCTGATTTTTGGTCTCTTTCATTTCTCTCAAGAAACAAACATTTGCGCGGAGGTGCTGGCCTGAAACACTTCCATTACAAGAAATTTGAGAAATTTAAAAAGTCAAACATCCCAAAATCCTGGGTTTTCCTTGAGCTCACCAAAAATGCAAAAACTAGTTTTCAGAAAACACCACTATCACCTAAAAACTACCCTCAAAATGAAATATGCACTTGACCTAAATATAAGCATATCAGGATATCGGGCTATTTTTGAAATCTCTAAAACACGCAAAACTAGTTTTAAAAAATCAACGCCTTGCACTAAAAAACTGCCCTCCAAGAAAAACTTGAATAATAAGTACAAAAAATAAACGCCTTGCACTAGAAACTTCCCCCCCCCCCCGAAGACAAACTTGAATAATAACTACAAAAAAAAGTACATTAAAGATTCAAGCTATTTTTTAGAAACAGTTCGCTGTTCCCACTACTCAAGCAAACACAACTTTTTTGGGGCCTAATATTAGGCATATCGCTGACTTCGACATTATTCAGAATCAGCTTTATATGGGCTCAATCTGTTTGGCTTAGTTTTTTCAAATTTGTGCAACTAGCTTCAACACTTAAAAACCACTCCCTGTGCAGAAAGCACCCTGATCGTGCCAGCGAAATATTTCGCCAAAAGCCGACATTATCTTAAATCAACTTCATATGAGATCAATTTTTTGCCTTGATTTTTGCAAAGTTATTCAACCAACATAAACCCTTATAAACCACCCCCTGTGCGGCAAGCACTCTGACCGGGCTAGCAAAATATTCTGCCAGAAACCGACATTATCTAAAATCAACTTTATACTAGCTCAATCTTTTTGTCTTTATTTTTGCAAAGTTGTGCGACCAACTTAAACCCTTAAAAACCACCCGCTGTGCGTCTAACACCCTGACCGGGCCAGCGAAATATTTTGCCGGAAACCGACATTATCTTAAATCAATTTCATATGAGCTGAATCTTTTTGTCTTAATTTGTGCAAATTTGTGCAATCAACTTCAAACCTTGAAAACCATCCCCAGCAATTTTAACGAAACAAATCAAATGTGTCTCCATGTAAAACAGCTATAAAATTGGTTAATTGGATGTAGTTACATAGTCACTTTTAAAAAACTTCAAGTTATATTTTCAACATCACACTAATATTCAAAAACACTCAAAAACCACCCCAATCACTTTCAAAGAAACATCTCCGAAGTTTCTGCATGTAAGTCAGCCATAAAATTGACAAATTGAAAATGGTCACACAAGTCACCTTTAGAAAACTCCAAGGTAAATCCTCAACACGACAATGACATTCAACAACCCCCGAAAATCATACCTAGCGCTTTCAACGAAAATAATCCAAAGTGTCACCATCCAGAACACTCAAGATACTGTTAAAATAGAAAATGATTACAGCATGTACCTTCACAAAACTCCAAGTTATATCCCCAACCCGAAACCAATATTTAACAATCCACAAAAATCACCCCTAGATCATTTAACAAAACACATCTTAACTAGCTTCACTTAAAACCACCAAAACGTTATTTATTTAAAAAAAGTTTCAACGAGTCATCTGTGGAGAACTCTATAATTCCCAACCTTCAAATCGTTTTCTAACGTTTTTTATATTCCAAAAAAATGTATCTAGCCGCTTTTAAAAGTTTCCTGAAGGGACGGGCGGGATTATTTCCAACATAAAAATTTTATGACAGTTTTACATAGAGACACTTTGGATTTTTTCGGTCAAAAATGCTAGGGGTGGTGTTTAGGGGTTGTTGAATATTATTGTGGGGCTAGAAATATAACTTGGAGTTTTGTATGGGTTACTGGTGTGATTATTTGCAATTTAACAATTTAATAGCTATTTTACATGGAGACTCTTTGGAATTTTTTCACTGGAAGTGATAGGGGTGGTTTTTGAAGGTTTGGGAATATTATTGTGTAATTAAAATCATAAGCTGGAGTTTCCTAAAAGTGACTTGTGCGACTATTTTCAAGTAACCAACTTCATGACTGTTTCACATGGACATACCTTGGATTTGTTTGAATAAAGGTACTAGGAGTGATTTTTGGGGGTTATTGGATATTACTCTGAGGTTAAGAACATAATCTGGAGCTTTTTGAAGAGGACTTGCGTGACTTTTTTCAATTTAACGATTGTATGGCTATATTACATGGAGATACTTTGTATTTGCTTGGTTAAAAATGCTAGGGGTGGTTTTTGAGGGTGGTTGAAGTTTATTGCAAACATTTTTTTAATCAAAACGAGAATATTGAACCAATATGAACTTGATTTTGGATAATGTCGGCTTCTGCCAAAATATATTGCTGGCTCGGTCAGGATGTTTGCTGCACGAGGGATAATTTTTAAAGGTTTAAGTTGGTCGCGCAACTTTGCAAAAATTAGGACGAAAATATTCAGCCCACATAAAGTTGACTTTGGATAATGTCGGGGCTGGCGATATATTTTGCTGGCCCGTTCAGGGTATTGCCGCACAGGTGGTGTTTTTGAGGGTTGAAGCTAGTTGCACAAATTTGCACAAATCAAGGTCAATAGACTAAGCATATATAAAGTTAACGTTGAATAATGTGTGGGCCAGTGATACAATTCGTTAGCTCTGCAAATGTTTTTTGAAAAGTCAGGTATTTCCGGTTTTGCAAAAATACTAATTTTGGTTGCACAAAATTGAACAAATTCTGCACTAAATTTCAGGCCCTAAAAATTTACATTTGCGTGGGTAGTGGGATGAGCGAAATGTTCCTGAAAAATTGTTAGATTAGTTTTGGATGTTCTGGAGAGCTTGAAAATGGCCCAAAATTCTGATATGCTTACATTTAGGTCTAGTGCACAATCCATTTTGAGGGAAGTTTTTAGGTGATAAGAGTGTTTTTTCAAATAAATTTTCGCATTTCTTGAAATTACAGAAAGCTTCAAATTCTAGTGTGTTTATTCTCTTAAAATTCAAAAATTTACTGTAGTAGATGTGCTGGTAGCTTGCACCTCCACCCAGATGTCGATTTTTTGTTGAGAAAAATAAAAGAGCCTAAAAATCGGCATTGGTGCACAAAAATAGCAGCGAAATGGCCCAAAATACTGATATGCTTTTATTTAGGATCAGAGCATATTTGATTTTAAGGATAGTGCTTAGGTGATAGGGGTGTTTTTTTGAAAATAAGTTTTTGCATTTTCGGAGTGCACAGGAAATGTCCAAAATTCTAGGGTGTTTGATTTTTTCAATTCTTCAAATTTGCTTTACTGGAGGTGCTGGCAGCCAGCACCTCCACCCAAATTTCGGTTTTTTCAGAAAAATACAAGTGCCCGAAAATCGGCATCGGTGCCCCAAAGTAGCCCAAAAATAGCCCAAAATTCTGATATGCTCATATTTAGTTCCAGTGCGTATTTTATTCCAAGAATAGTTTTCAGGTGATTGGGGTGTTTTTCTTAAATTAGTTCCCGCATTTTCGGGGAGCCCAAGAAAAGATCAGAATTCTGGTGTGTTTAATTTTTCCAATTTTTCAAATTTGCTGTCGTGGAGGTGCTGGTGGGCTTCAAATCTTTCAACTTTAAGCAAGATATGTGCAACTAACATAGCTAACATGCTTGCTGTCCCGGTTATTCTCCATTTGTTTGGGGTGATTCCATGGACGAAATAAGAGCTGAGGCCCTCGAAATCTCTACGCGTAAGATCATGCATGTATGCAGAAGAGCTTGCATAACAACTCGTCCTTCCGCATTTTTTTTTCTTAGACATCAAAATAAAATCTATTCTCTTATGAACATTTTTGGTGTACCAAAAGAAGAAGCACCTAAAAAGTTCACAATTCAAAAATAGACTTTGAAACTGTCTATCTTTCCGGCTCATTAGGTACATCTCACGCCGTATAGGCGGGCGCATACGTCTAAACCTTCAATATCTTTATAACCAAGTTATTCTGGGTAGAAGAGATCCTCTCCAGGCAGTGGTGAGAAATCACGAGATAATTGTCAACTTAGCGATCTTTTACAGAGCCGTGCAGCAAGCAGCCACGATCCTGGGCCTAGATCATAACATCAGAAGTAAGGAGCGCTTATCATTCCATCTTGATTCTTCACTTGTAAAAGCCCTAAAACTTTTACAGAAATGTAAATGATGAGTTATTGTCGACGGATCTAACGTTTTCTTACATCAAATCATTCAGATTTGAACCAGGCACATAGGGTTTCATTTTCGCGTGACACTTTCGCATGCGATGACAATGTTATTTTCAATTCAGTATCCCGTAACCGTATTTTACGACAAGAAGTTCGCAGCAATAGGTACAGAACGTATCATGCACATTCTGAGCACCTAAGCCATATACTATCCGGGTGTCCTACTCACGCAGGATCGACTTATGTCCACAGACCCAATGCGGCCCTACCCTGCCTTGCCAAATGCTCCGAGGGAGGTACAGTCAATTTTCGAGAACGAGAAGTGTCGAGTTTACTGCAATTATAAGTTCTTGACAATAGTCCCTATTGTACACTCGTTGTTTGTAATCGTTTTCCTTGACTACAAAAAACAAACTACGTCGCGATCACGCGACTGTTCCGAGAGTATTCTGTTGAAATGATTATCCTTGTGATCAGTGCTCTCCGACGCGCAAAGCCATCTGGTTCGTCACCTCGAAGTCGCTTCGTGTCCTAAACACACACAAGGATTTCGCCGGCCCGTCATTGTAATTTTACCGTACCCTGTGGCCACCAATTTCTCAGTCGTGAGGCGTGGCCATAGGTGTACACAATTGACTGCGGTTCTACTGAAAGCCAGTGTCATTTCGGATGGTAATCGCTTCCAGGGGGACCTTGTTTTAATTATTTGACATATGTATATATATATTTATTCATTTATTTATATTACAGACATCAAGACCAACCCCGGAAACCAGGCATCCCCCCGAATATGATAGCGATTCCAGGACAAGGAGAAACATTAACATCCAGGTTCCTCCTAAGCCCCAAAATCTGGCTGAAGTGGATGCCGCCCTTCGTGAGGATCTTTCGGAGGTGTCAGGCCTCAGGACCATCACTTGTTCAGTTCATGTTGCGGCGAGAGCCTTAGCCGATTTAAATCGAAGGGTAAAGTCGACGATAGATCAAAAGACCAAAAGGCGCTTGCATCAGCTAAAGAAGAAGATTGGCTGGGCTACATAACATGCGGTAAGCATTTTACGGTAAGAATCCAAAAGTCCGCTCACGTACTGAGGATCCACCATCATACATTGAACAAGTCAAAGCTGCTGACCATCAAGCAGCTGTAATGGTTATAACTGACTCCTGAGGATAGACAGGCCAGTGCACCAGCTGAGACCGAAAGTAAAGCCTTTCAGGCGCGTGAGCAAATCCGAAGTTCAGTAGTTCGGGAAGGATAACGCAAAGCAGCACAGGACCAGCTTTCTCAAGAACAACGACAGCGAACACGTCTATGAGAGTGCTCGCTGGAACCGGATCATAACACAATGGGTTGATGACAGCTGTCCTGACGAGGAGCAGTCTCAAGTACCCCTTTCCGAGCCCCCTCTTCGAGCGACGATTGGCCGATCTACCACAGAGGAGAACTGGTTCGTTTTGTTTTCCTGGGTACGCTATTTCAGGCTCCAGATTTCTTACGCAAAACATTTTTCCTCGATTCTTCTGGGTACGCTGCTCAGACTGCAGACACTTGTATTTATTTTTTATATTATCTGGGCACACTGCTCAGGCTCCAGATTTTCGTTATTATTCTGTGGGCACGTTGCTCAAGCTCCAGTCATTTTGAACCTCTATCTGGGTACGCTGCATAAGGCTCCAGATTTAACTCTATTCCCTGCGTAAATCTGGGCATGTTACGCCAGACTCCAGATTCACTGCGGTGCACGCTGTTTTAGGCTGCCGCCCACCTCGTTTCCCTTTCCAGGTGACATTTTGCAAGTAGGAATAGATGAATTCTAAGTTAGATAAGAATTATTGTTTGAACGCTTTCGTAAAGACTGAATGTTATCGATGTAATCTACGAGACTAAGTTTACAGTAAGTGTCTAAGTTTATGACTGTTAAGTCAGTAAATACTCACTTCCAAGGAAATTGATGACACTGATTGGCTATTTCGTAGCGAATCGAATTATGTGTAGACCACACCGTGGTACCAGCTAGGTTCTCGTAAATGAATAATATTTCATTTTAATAATAGATTTAATGCTTTCACAATGAGTCATTATGATGAAAGGAGGTGTTTCGGGTTTCATTCGTGTGCGAAACTACGAATCTTGCCGACGTTTCGTGAACATTGCAGTTCACTTCTTCAGGGCTAAGCTGAAACAGAAGCTTCAGATTATGTTGCTCTTATATATACTCTCTACGATGCCTGTGATTGGCCAGAGCGCCCACCGTGGGGACT
>JAUMHM010040414.1:0-13643 GCA_032362435.1 Melikaiella ostensackeni
GCAAAAGTGTGATGCAAAAGAGAAGAGGGCTCATGGTGTCACCCTGAAAGACGCCCCTCTGGAAGGTGACGCTGTTAGTTGTCACACGATATTTTCCAGATGAAATAGTGAATCTGGTTTTCCAGAGGGGCATCAATCTTTCTATGCATCCCATTATGTGTGGATGAACCTTTAAGGTTTCCAACTGACAGATGATAAGTCTATTGGAGGTTGAATCGAAAGCTTCCTGGCAATCAATCCAGGCCATCAACAGATTGCAATTGTAGGCTGCAGCGTCTTTGCAGACGCTTCTGTCGATAAGCAGGTTTTCCCGACAGCCTGCTACGTCTCTTTTCGATTCGCGCTGTTCGTAGATCTCTCTCTGCACAGGTCCAATGGTCTGAACAATCCTGTCACTCAGGATAGCTGTAAAGGTCATATACAGCGTGTTCAGACAAGTTATTGGCCTGTAGTTCTTTGGGTTGCAAAGGTCGCCTTCCTTCGGTAGGAGTAAAGCGCGTCCTAACACCAGCCACTGCGGAATGGGTGTTTTCGTCTTCAAATATGAGGTGAAGATCCCAGTCAGGCGTTGGTGTGCAGAAGTAAACTTCTTCCACCAGAAGGTCTGGATACCATCCGTTTCGGCAGCGGAGTAGTTCTTCGTGCCCCGGTGATTTCTTCAACGCTTCGGCAGTGATTGGTGGACATTGTTCCTCGGACGTTATGAGGTTGTCACAAAGCTCCTTGAAACGCGTGATGTGCTCAGTGTCTTTATGCAATGGGTGTTGAACTTTGTAAATTTCTCTCCAAAAAGTTTCCACCTCCTCAGACGTAGGCGGATAATTAACAGAAACAAGATGATCGCTAAATAGGCGCGATGGGTCAGCGAGAAACTGTTGATTCCCCCTGACCCATCCCTCCCTCTTCTGTATTCTCGTTCCGGTGTCAGATAACACCCGTACTTTGTCAACAATGTGCTACTTGATAGTCAGCAGCTTTGACTTGTTGAATGTGTGATGGTGGATTCTCATTTTATGAGAAAATTTTAGACCCTCACCGTAAGAGGCTTATGCGATGTTATGTAGTCAATCACACACTGAATACGGGACGCCTTCTGTCTAGCCTAACCAATCTTCTTGTTGATTTAATACAAGCGCCTTCTGGTCTTTTGATCTATCATCGGCTTCAACCTTCGATTTGAATCGGCCAAAGCTCTCGCCGCATCATAAACTGAATAGGTGATGGTCCAGAGTTCGGACTCCTTCGATAGATCCTCACGAAAGGCGTCATCCATTTCAGTCGGATCTTGTGGCTTAGGATAACCTTCTTCGTCTGCGGCTTATTCTTGGGGCGTTTGAAGAAGCGTTCCGCGTATATATCTTGTTTGAAATAAGTTGCTGGCGCGGCTTTGCATCCTCTGTTGCGAAACGTGCGAAAGCTCTGGGTGTTTCTGGCACCCCAGAGTGTGCAGGCGTGCCATTTAACACCTGCGATCAGAGATAATGTTGGCATCGTAGCAGTCCAGCAAATCATTTCTGAGTTGTCATAATTGCTCCTACCAGCAGCTAGGGAAACAGTTCGTCCAACCTTGCAGAGCCCTGTATGTAAGGGTAAGGCTGCATGCGCTAGAAGGTCTACCGGTATCCCAGAGACACCGCAAGAATACCTCACTTAGGTGCACCTCACTTAGGTGCCATTCAGCATTCGGCACAGTTGTTCTCGCCTAAGCTTGGGGCTTATGCCTCCTTTCAAACTAACTTCATTTATTTAAAAAAGCAAGTGAATTCAAACGCGAGTTAATTCATGAATTAAGAGAATATACGAGTTTTTGTGTTTCGTGTCGATCATGTGAAGCTTGTTTACACGATAACGATCATAACGATCACTTTCACAAAAGTCATACTCTATCTGGTCTATATCGTAATCATCCCACTGTTTCGTAATTTGTCAGCGATACCAGTTTGAGTTAGAAACAAACTTTGAGTCTGGCGAAGTACCAAAATTGTAAGTGGTTGCATTGCTCGTATTTTAGACCCGAAACGGATCGGTTATAAAAACGAAGAATCAAATATATTTATAGTATATTCCATTGTCGACACTAGTTCCTCACTCAGTGAACAAATTTTTTACAACTTTTTTTAGGCTATTATGAAAGTTCGAAAAAATTAAAAAACTAAACGAAAAAAAAGTTTAAAAGTTGTCAAAAAGAGTTTGAAAAGCTATATATCGTCTCGAGCAGGTCGTTTATAAAAATTGAGACTGAACGGAGGTGTTAGAAACTTTTTGGCTTTTCTCGGACTTTTAGAATAACAAAAAAAAAATGTTTTTTCAACGCTTTCACCGAGTGAAGATTTCGTGTAGCCAGTGGAATATGGTATTAATTTGTGTGAACAATATATTAAGTAGAACTAATTATCAAGCAATTGTTCATTTATGTTATAAGAATGTGTGTAGGTAGATAATCTGAAAAATATAGTGTGATGGAATTCCTTATCTTTTGTAGTTTTTTTATTCCCTAGCTGTTATTTGACATCGATGTGGATTGTCATTTTTATATAATATGATGCTTTCAGAATTTGCATCAAATCGTGAACCCTCAAAATATCGTGGCAATAGCAGATTGTGTCGAAGATTACAACTTATGCAAATCTGCTAATACACTTCAAATCAACTGATCTACTTATCAATGAACACTAGGGTGGTCCAAAAATGCATTGGATTTTTTTCTAAAATTTCCATGCTTCAATCCCCCAAATTTGCTCGAGTTCACAAAAAAATAAATGCGTATTTTTATTTAAAGAAATGATATTTAGAGGTTCCGCAAGCCCCATACATTTTAACAGTATTTCTCAGGATAAGAAGAAAAGACGTTTTTGTACATTTTATTTAGAATCGACAATATTAGGTGCATCGAGCTGACCCTCAACATTTATCTTCGAAATCAGCCATAGAATACAAATCTGAAATTCACATTGGAATTTCACCCCCATAAGTCTGCCTTATAGGATCCCAAAAGAACCCCATAAGTGAAAAATTGGATTTTGCGAGTTTTTGGTGTTAATTATTATTTTTGGCGGTTTCTTTCAGTACAAATTGTTCCTGATACACGAAATATCACTATATACTGAAAATTAGATAGATAAATTGTTAAGAGATTTTTTTATTTTGTCATAGGAATTTTCTCTTAAAACAGAGTTAGAGTCGCGGTTTTTTCCGGATTTTTCAACTTTATAATTGGAATGAGGCACTTGTGAACTGAGGTTGACAAATACAATTGTTTAAACAATCTATTTTAATTTTTAATAATATTCTCTTTCAATAATGCTAGAAAGTTGCGGTTTTTTCTGAAATTTTCAACATTTTATCCACTTTTCACTTAGAGTGAGGTAATAATTCATGCAATTTAACAAGCCTAACTGTTTTTACAATGTATTGCTATTCACAATTATCTTTTTTTATAGTAATGCTTGATAGTTGCGGTTTTTTCTGACATTTTCAACTTATTGGCCACTTTTCACTTCGTGTAGAAATAATTAATGCAAGTTAAGAAACATAATTTTTTAAGCAATTTACTATTGCTTACAACTATCTCTGCTTAGAATAAGGCCAGAAAGTTGCACTTTTTTCTTAAATTGTCAGATTTTATTTGACTAATAAGTTAGGAACAAATAATGAATGAACATCAATAGGGATCATTTTCTAAATATGTAGTATTTCATTTTACCGGAATGAATCATTTTTACACTTCTGCTAATAATTTGAATAATATTAATTTAAATGAAAGGGATATCTTACAGTAGAGATACAAACAAAGGATGAAATAATTAGGAGAATAATTTGAAAACACATCCACAAAAGACAAAGAGATTGTTGTTAATAAATGTTTTTGTTGATATTCGTTTATCATTCGTTCGTACCTTCCAAGTCAAAGAAAAGCTGAAAATTTCAGAAAAAACTGCAACTTCATAGCATTAATATAGGAGAAGGTCGTTATAAATAATTATTGATTATTCGAATATTTTTGTTTGTTAAAATTTATTCATTGTTACCTCACTCTAAGTGAAAAGTGAACAAAAAATATAAAAATTCAGAGAAACCTCAACCATCTCGCATAACTATGGTAGGAGATAGTTATAACCAATAATATATTGTTTAAACTATTACATATGTTAAATTGCATTAATTATTACATCACTCTGAGTGAAAAGTTGCGAAAAAGTTAAAAATAGAAAAAAACCACAACTTTCTAGTAATATTTGAAGTAAATATTGTTATAAATGATAATACATTCTTTAAGAAATTTTTTTGTTAAACTCAATTGACTTGTGCCTCGCTCTAACTTAAAAGTTGAAAAATTCGGAAAAATCCTCGACTTTCCAGCTCTATCTAAAGAGAAAATTGCTATAAACTATAATAAATTGTTTTGAAAAATTTATTCAAGCATCTAGTTATCAGAAAGAAGTAATATTTCATGCATTAGACACTTAACGTAAAACGAGATAACGTTAAAATGAATTTTTTTCACTTTCATCTTTTTTCAGACACTGTTCGAGTACACTTTGTTTGAAAATAACTCAGTATTGTAGGACTAAGTGCACATTAAAAAAAAATGAAATGAAAATTTAATTTATTTTAATGTTCAGAACTTCAATCACATTCATAAACGTTATATATATGTTGTATAGGGGAAGCCGGGGCTAGAATTTCAGATTTTTGGTTAACTTTAAGAATGACTTACAAAAAAAATTTGTTATTCAATTCACTATTGATTAATTTAGCCTGAAATATATTATATTTCAGGGTTTCAAACAGATTTGTTTTACATGATTATTGTTTTTTTATTGAAAACCATTTATTTGTGACATTTCAGAGTGAAACTTCTAGCCCCATTGCGGGACTACTTGTTACAGTCCCGGGGTAAGTTGTTACTAAGAGTTAAGGAATGTTTTTTCAAAGAATATCTTAATTTTTTGTTAAATAGAATACAAGAAATGTATTTAAACTTGCATGTACGAATGAATTCATGCAAAAAACGTATATTCACATTGAATAAATAACTTGGAATAGTATTATTAGAACGTCAAGAATTATGAGCATCGTATTTAGAACAATAACTTTTTAATTCTAATTAGTCTCATATTCAAAACTTATATTACTCTTATTGAATATAATTTAATATTTATTAATAATTATTAATATTAACTATTATCTCATACATGTAATTATAATTATAACTTATATAATTATGTTATTATAATATATTAAATTACAGTTTGCATTCTAAAAAAAAGTCAAAGTTGATACAAAATAGCTGCACATTGTTCAACAGGGCAAGTTGTTAGGAAACAAAAATAACGATCGAAAAATATTTACTGAGATGGTGCACGACAAGTCCTTCTTCACAAACACAGGGACCGAGTGCTCGGATTTCATTTAAAATAGCCGACATATTGGCGTGATTGGCTGAGTAGTCAAGACGTACTAAGAACATTTAGCTATTTCTTTTCATTTTGACAATAAAGCCATCCAAACAACTTACCCTTGGAACTTTTAGCCCCGGTCTCCCCTATATGTGGCAGAATACGTCAAGTGTTCCCACCTACAATTTTTTTCGATTGGGTCGAAACTTGGCTGAATTATAGTCCCAGTGGGCCTATATTAGTTCACCTGACCACAGACCGATTCATCAACTGGTTGCCAATATAAAGGCCTGAAGTTTTCACTTTTTCACGTGCACCACTACCTTCACGTTAGTGTGACTTCTCTTAGGCTAATCCGATTGCGCTTTTATTAAAGTGTTTTAGAAAGCTCCTTTCATGGACTTTAAGACTAAAGCAATTTTCT
Source organism: Melikaiella ostensackeni (assembly GCA_032362435.1). Classification (NCBI taxonomy): domain Eukaryota; kingdom Metazoa; phylum Arthropoda; class Insecta; order Hymenoptera; family Cynipidae; genus Melikaiella; species Melikaiella ostensackeni. The sequence goes on from JAUMHM010040414.1 coordinate 5,824, forward strand.
TTAATTAAAACAAAATCTTTTTGGAAAAATCAATTTAAAAATTGATTTTTTGAAAAAAACATTATTTTGAAACTTTTTTTTTTTAATAGCTTTGTTTACCCTGTTTTAAATCATTTTTTTCAAAGTAAAGGTAGCGACTACTAGCTTCACGTAAAATTTTTTAAATATAATCATTCCTATAATCGTGAAAAAATTAGATGAAATTCATTATAGAAAAATCATTATAGGCCTATAATGATTTTCCTATAACACTTTTTCGTAGGGGTTCATAAACGTTATCTTTGAAAAATGTTTAAAAGCTCAAACATAACCGGCAAAAAAACCTGTTCTAAATTATGAATGATGTGCATTTCATTTGTATGAGACAGGGGTGAACTAAACATTTAGCTGAAATGAGGAACAAATTTAGCTGTTACACATCAAATTATTTGTTTGCCTGCTTACTTAGTTTAAACGTTTGAGGACCATTTAGCTTATTGTTCAAAATTAGAGCTTTCGCTCTCATGATCGACCCGGATATTGGATCAACTCTGCCCCTAATTTGTTTTAACCATTCCAACACAGCAGCCTCCAAAACTATATTATCACATGATTTTCACGATTTCTTCTTCAAATATTCATGACGTTTAACCTTATTCCTTAACTCAAATTCGTGAGCTATCACATTCTTGTACGTTCCCTCACAGATACCATATTTCTGTGAAACAGCCTGTTTTGCGGCACCTGATTTAATTTTGTCTACAAGGTCGTATTGCTCTTCGAATATTAAATGCGTTCTTTTTAACATTTTTGTAGCGCATAAACAAAACCAACGGAAACACTGAAAGTGAACTGAAGCGAACTGATGAAATTATCCGCTTAAGGCACTGCCCGCTTTGTGTTTACGGCACTGCGTAATTGCGTCGCGTTCGCCGCGCCTCTTTCCCTACCCCCGAAACCCCTCATCCACGAATGCGAGCCGGTTGAAATTCTCAGAAGAAAATAAACCGAGGAAAGTAAATCGAGAGTTGAGTGTATATTCAAAGTCATATACGTAAGATTATCTCTCACGAAACTTACACGAAATTCTCATATTTCTTATTCACTGAAAAAAACAATTTTTTATTGTTTTTTTTTCCTCTTCGTTTCAGAAACAAGAAAAATAAGTTTTTTAATTCTGAAGTGGCTCTTGTGGTGAACTGGTGGAATAATTTTCATGCCTTTAACACCTTCATGGACACATTCAAAGCTCATATACATTAGTGAGTGATTCTACGATTTTGAAAACAAACCTATTTGAAAATATGAAAATATATTCTTAGTCATAAAATTTCAGAAATTTAATTCTGTTAAACTTACATATTCAAAATTTAAATTGTTCGTACTTATGCAATTCGAGATACCGAATTTTATATGATGAAAACAGACTCATTCTGAAGAAAAAAGTATCCTCAAAAATAAAAAATAAAAGTATTGAAAGAGTAGCCCATTTCCGGAAAAATTCTTTTTTTCAAAAAAATTTTCTAACGGATTGAAATGTTTATTTATTAAATTCACATGTAAAATTACGTGAATATAACACTGTTCTACCAGGAAAGACAAGTTTTCAACAAAATACATGAATTTTCAAGCAAATACTTCAAAATTCAAAAAAGATAAATTTTCAACCAAAAAAAATAATTTTTAAGAAAGTCGTTCAACTTTCAATCAATTAGTTGAATTTTCGACAGAAATAACATTTGCTTTTGAATAAAAAATAATTGAATTCAACCAAAGAAGACGTTTTTCTAACAAAAGAGTTGAATTCTCAAACGAAAAAGATAAATTTTCAAGGAAGCAGTTGAATTTTGACACGAAAAAGATGATGAGAAGAAATTTCCACCAAGAGAGAAAAAGTTTCGAAGCAAAAAGAGGAATTTTAACAGAAGAGTTGAATTTTCAACTAAGAAAGCAAAACAATTCAACTAAATTATTGATGCTTGGAGCCAAAAAGACAAATTTTCTACAAAGCACTTGAATTTTCAACCCAAAAATATGAATTTTCGTCAAAAAAGTTAATTTCTACCCAAATAGTCGAATTTTCCACCCATGAAGACGAATTTTCAAGAGAACAGTCAATGTCCAACCAATAAGGATTACTTTCTAACAAAATTTTCAGGGAAATCATTAAATTCTTAACCGAGGAATAAAAGTTTTAACCAAACGCGATGAATTTTTAAACCAAATAGTTGAATTTTCAACTAAATAAGATAAATTTTCAACTGAAGGGAAGAATTTTCCACTAAAGTGATGAATCTTAAAAAAAATTAATTTTTAGCAAAACAGTTCAACCTTCAAACAAATAGTTGAATTTTTGACCGAAAAGTTATTTTTAACCAAATAGTTCAATTTTCGACCAAAAAAGATTTTAATTTTAAATCAAAAATAGTAAGTTGAATTCAACCGAAAAGGACGAATGTCAACAGTTGAAAAGGCAACTGTTCAAAATTAATTGTTAGAAATTTAAAGGTTGAAGATTCAATTTTCAATTTTCTTCAATTGTCAACAGCTGAGTTCTGTATGAAAAAAATGTGAAAAATGTTATATTTACATAATATGTCATGAGAAATTAATAAATGAACATTTTAATCCATGAATTTTTTTCCGATAGAATTTCTTTCTCAGACATACCTTTCTTTCATTTTTTGTTTTAAGAAAGCTAAAATTTGTTAGTACGATCAATTTTTCATATCACCTTACTGAAAAAATCAACAAAAAAGTAGCTAAACATTAAAAAAATTAGCAAAAAAGTAGTATCTCTGGAATTCTCTTGAATTCTGTAGAAGTCTCTTGAATTCTATAGGATTCTCTGAATTCTTCTAATTCCACTGCACTCTTTTGAATTTTTCCAAATTAGTGAAGTTAGGTTGACGGGTCGACTATTCATCAGTGAATCTTGATGTACATGTTATATCAATTCTGCAGAATTCGCTTGAATTCTGTAAAATTCCCTTCAACACTTTTGAGCTCACTTAAAGACTTTTGAATGTTATTAAACCCATTAGAATAAGCTTTGATTTATTTTGAATTAAATATCTTTCAAGTTTCTAATTTTGCGAATTCTTCTGAATGCTTTGAATTCTCTTTAAAAATGTCGTGTCTTATCAACTCTTAAAATTTCCCAGTTCAAGTGTACAAATCAAGGAAGCTAATAAAAAATCTCAACGAGAGTCCGCAAATCAATGTGACCCGATAAAGTTCCCATTAAATGCTTGATGATTCACGGGCACCAGTGTATACAATAAAGTACCAACTTACTTTTTGCCACATGGCGTTAGTAGTAGACTGGCGAACAAAACGTTCGACTCACCGGAAACCGGTTATTAAAATATTTTGCCACTGCTCACCGACACTGTACGGAATCGGCTCCTTTCGATGTCTGTAAATGGTGGGCGAACGAAAGTTTTGAATGTGAGTGTAAAGAAAACGATGTTTAAGGCACTTGTGCTTACAGAAATGCATAATAGTCGAGTTTATATTGGAGGTAGTGCACTAAAGTACCTTTAGTCTAGTAATTTTTTATTGAAATATGATACGTTTTTCAATTCTCATCTCAATGAGAAGGTATTGTCGTTGACAAAATATTGGACAATAACACTATCAGCTGATTCTTGGTTAACTGTTCTCTCTCTCTCTCTCTCTCTCTCTCTCTCTGATACATGCTACAATTTTTTTTATCTTTTTCTAACTCTGAACTGTAAAAATAATATTTTCGTGGTCTCCGGTTCACAATTTTTGAGTAAAATCTGGCATTTCTGGTTGACTTTGTCGAAAAAGATGTAATTCGCGCTTTCAGCACTATATTTACGAGGAAATTAATAGTGGATTCTTCACTTCAATTTCCTCGTTCAGACAGTTGTTTTGCCAATTAGAATTAAGGCACATAGGTTTGCTTATAGTAAGGGTAAAAAGCCGTTCCACCACAGAAGAAAAGGACTATTACCGCCCTTGTCGCTTCGAAGACTTTATCTCTCTCTAAAACTGAGAGAAGGAGAGAAAAGGACTTTCAGCCAAGACTGACAGAATCGGAACGGTCCACACTTTGGGGACGTATAAAAATCTTGCAATAAAAAGGCTCTTTCCTATAAAAAGGCTTCCTATAAAAGGCGACAAGGACTTCGATCCCGGTCTTCAACCGACGAGAATTTCTTCGTTCCCGGTCTTCAGGCCGGCTACAACACCCACCCACCTAGTGCAAATAAAGTGTTCTACCAAATTAACCTGTGTGTTTTTACTCTGGGCGACGGCGTTCGTATTTCTCACCCATCTTCCACCCACTTTCCCACTTTCAATCTCCCTGCGTACTGGAAACCTCAGTACACAGCAACTACCCACTTCTCACCTTCCACGTACTAGAAATCTCAGTACGCAACCACCACCCACTTTTCACCTCGCCGTGTATTGGAAATATCAATACTTAGCTATCATCCACCTTCCGCCTCATCACGTACTGGAACTCTCAGTGCGCAGTGACCATCCACTTGCCACCTTCTCACGTACTGGAATTCTCAGAACGCCACCCAGTTTTCACCTCTCTGCTCACTGAAACTCTCAGTACGTAGTGACCGCCTACTTTCTGCCTCACTGCGTGCTGGAATTCTCCAGAACGTCGCGACCACCCACTTCCCACCCTCCTACGTACTGGATCTCTCAGAACGCAATCCGCTCCCTACCTCCCGTGTAATAGAAATCTCAGTACGCAGAAGCCACACACTTTGTACCTACCCGAGTATTAAAAATCTCAGTACACAAGAGCCACTTACTTCCACCTCGCCGCGTACTGGAACTTTTAGTACGCAGTAACCACCCAAACTCCACCTCATCACTTACGTGCACCTTACATTAAGCTCTCATTTCTCCTTGCGTCCTGATCCACCGACTCTCTCTCCTACCCATGGCACTATGACCTTTTCCACCCTAATCACCCAAGAATTAGATTAAGTCAGATTTACCTCTTTATATCAATTGACGGCCCAGCGTGGGACGGAAAAATAATCCGCGATCCACAGAACAACTTGTGATGCAATTTTCGGATGGAGGATGCCCAGCTCACCGGAAACGCTGAGCGGACCTCTGGGCTACATGCCACACAGGATGTCGTCTTTCAAAAATATGCCACTTTCGGAAGAAGCCGAAAAAAACCCGGTGACGCCCAACAATCCACCAACCGATGACGGTCACCGAAGCGTGCTCGGGTACCGGTTCTGCCAAACACACTGCCCCAGTACTGTCCTATCCTCACGGTAACGCCGTTAGCCACACTCCTGTGACACATATCGCAACCAGTGCTCATCAATGGAAATGGAGGACACTGAACAAGTGAGTCCAGTATACCCACTCGATACGCAAATGCACAGATGACACCTCCTCATCCAACACTCAATCGCCGGGCCCTTCGCAAGTAGACGAACTACTCGCCAGTATACTGCAACTACGGTGAACAACCGAGTGCACATCATGACACCGGGGTATAAGCCCATCTCGCAGCAGCGACAACAAGGTCCACACCACCGATGAGCAGCCGATTTCCAAACACAGAATCGGCCACAACCGGGGTTTCCTACTGCAACTACGGTAAATAACTGAGTGCACACCACCGGAGTACAGCTGCTCTCGCAGCGGCCACGACCGGGCCCACACCATCGGGGTACAGCAAATTTCTAAACACAGAAAAGCCCACCACCGAGGTTGAACGTTTTTTTTTTTAATGAGACCTAATGATATTTCGCATCGAACTGTCATGGCGGATTTTTCAAATTTCTTCAACTATTTTTTTATTATATAACAAAAGTGAAAAAAGTTGTTTTTTGAGTTTTGAAGTGAACCGGTTCTTAACAAAAACTTGGATTTATTCAAAAATACTAGGAAAACATGAGGCAACTATCGAAAAAAGATGTACAATAGCAACGCAAATTTTTAAAAAATTATTGAATTTATTGTAAACAAATAAGTGAATGGAAATGATTTCGTGGGGATAGGCAGTGATTCGTCACTTGATTTGCACTAAATTGGAACAATTTATGGATGAAGTGAGTTTTTTAGTTGAATTAATGAAAGTTCACAAATAATTTCTTATTTCACAAGCAAGTTTTATAAACAATTATCCATATCTGGTATTCATATATTACCTGAAAATGAAAGTTAAGTATCATATTTTGTCATATAATAAAAATTGATAATTGTTTAAATAATATTAATTAACAAATGCACTATTTGGCTACTTTTGGACGTACAAACTTGGATCTTTCGACACTATCAACTGTGAATAAAGAGCTTCTACAATTTTAAGGACATTTCCATGACAAACAAAACTTTTAGTGTGAACAACAATTGTCTAAACAAATTTTTATTATGTTATGTATTTATAAATTATAACGATCCACTATTTTCATTGTTATTAACAACGTTATAAACAAATTTTTCCGGATAATGTATTTACAAACTAAAAATTGCGTTTTTCTTGTGAAATATACTTAAAATAACCTATTTATCATTCCTTGCTATCAGTTGATAACAATTGATGATTTAGTTATTGAAAGTTAATTACTACTCGACTTGCTTTTTCGCTTCACGGAATAGTTCGATTTATTTTGAAAATAACAGACACGTTGCACGTACTAAGTAGTTTCTAGAAGCATTGCTCTGGCTTCTGGAAGCAATAGTCTTTCTGGCTCTACGAAATCAGTTATCAAACTCATTGTGTAAAGATCAGTGCTGAATAATAGGTAATGCAATAAGTCAGTATTTGTGTTAATACGACTTGTTTTTCTGGTATTGATCTCTCTGCATTTTTCAAAGTCTTTATTTTTAGCTTCTTGTGCCTCTTCTGATGATTGACCAATTGGGACATTAAGGGAGTCGATTATGTTGGGACCATGAGTTAAAACTTTATACATGGATGCAGGCATGAAGTACGAACTGTATTTTTGTACATACAAGTCTGCTGTTTGTAGACAATGTTTGCAAAATTGTCTGTATCGATAGGTTTACCTGATCGAAGGATCTAAGAAAAGTCTAGAAAATGGTTAATAGTTGGTGACGCTAAAAGAATAAAGTTTAAATGCTAAAAAATAGCCAAGTAATGCATTTGTTAATTAAGTTTATTAAAACAATTATCAAATGTTAGCGATTCATTGCGAGAAGTCATTGCTGAATAACTGGCTGTTAAGGTCGTGAAAAAGTGGAATTTTATTTATAAATACATAATATGATAAAAATTTGTCTAAATAAGTGTTGATGGCGTCGAATGAACCAAGCTTGTATGTCCAAAAATAGCAAAATAGTGCACTCGTTAATTAGCATTGTGAAAACAATTATCCATTTTTGTTGGATGACCAAATATGATACTTGAGACTTATTTTCAGGTAATGTATGATCGATTTCTTAGAAATTTTTTTTATTTATTTCATCATAAATACATGATATGCATAATGGTTTCTTTATACGTGCGTGAGAAATGCTATTTTGAACGTCTGTTTAGCAAGCGCAAAATGATAAATTCCCCACGAAATCATTGCTGCACGTCGTTGAAATATCATTTCATAGATGTTTCTGATTATTTGTTCACGCAAAAAATATATTTATTCAAGCCAATCGACGCTAACGCCATCTCTTGGTATTTAAAAAAATAATAGTGATTCGAAGAATAACCCGATTCTCTATTGTTTTTTGATAACTACATAACTTACATAATAGTAGATTGTTTGCGTAAACAATCGTTCAGTCTGAATAAAAGATTGGCTAGCACAATGAGTGAAAAAGAAAAAAATGTGATTATCCTGATAGTGACCCTGACAGTGAAG
>JAUMHM010040425.1:0-15579 GCA_032362435.1 Melikaiella ostensackeni
GAATTCTCAACAAAAATAAGTAATAGTTGATACTTCAACAACAAAAATTTCTTATTTTAAATCGTAAGTAGTTGATTTCAACCAAAAGAGACGAAATTCGGACAAAACACATGAATCGTCAAGGAAATAGTCCATTTTTGTACCAAGAAGATTAATTTTCTACCAAAACGACGATTTCTCAACGAAATAGTTGAATCCTCAACTAAAACCAAATTATTTTTAACCAAACAGTTGCATCTTTAACCAAAAAGAATTATTTTTTATCAAAAAGAGAATTTCGAAGAAAACAGATAAATTTTCAAGCAAGTAGTTGAATTTTCAACTAAAAAAGACGAATTTCAATCAACTACATAAATTTCTAATTAAATGGTAGAATTTTTTACTGAAAAGGATAAATTCTCAACGAAAAAATAAATTTTCAGCAAAATATTCGAATTTTCAACCAATGAAATAAATTTTCAACCAAAATGATGAATCGTCGACCGAAGAAATAAATTTTTAACAACGTAATTCAACTTAAAACCAAGTAGTTGAATTTTTGAGCAAAAAAGATGAATTCTCAACGAAAAATGTAATTGTTGATATTTCATCTGAAAACGATTTCAGTTTTGAATCAAAAACAGTTGAATTCAACCAAAGAAGATGAATTTCTAACAAATCAGTTGAGTCCCCAACCGCAACAAGTTTATTTTCTACCAATAAGATGCATTATTATCTGAGAAGGATGAAATTTCTACCAGAACAGATAAATTTTCAACCTAAAAAAACCAATTGTCTAACAAGAAAGTTAAAGTTTTAACGATTTGAATGATTTTTTCACGAAATTGTTTAATTTCCAACGAAATAATTTAATTTTCAACCAAATAGTGCAAATTTTAACCAAAAAAGATTAATTTTCCACCAAAAATATAATAGTAGACATTTCAACCATAAAGAATTAAGTTTCAAACAAGAATAGCTAGATTTTCACATTATTAAATAAGGGATTGATAAATAGGAATTAAAATTTTTTTTGGTAGGTAATTTATAGACTAAAGAATAGTAGTTAAAATAAACATTGAAAGTCATTTTCAATACTTTAAAAATATTATGTTAGAAAACTGGAAATTTTCTCTTCTAAATCTTATTTCATTAAGGTTCTACGTTTATTCAATTAACAGAATTTATAGGTATGTTCGTTCCCTGAGTTTATAAAATCTTAGTCACATTTTTGGGAGGGGGTTGAAGCAAATTTTACGGTATCTTACGTGGGTATACAAAATTATTTACAGATTCAGAACTGGTTGCCTCATGGTCGGAACTAGTCACATCACTGGTCTCATCGCCTTCAGAGCTTGCGGTGTTTTCTCTTTCAGCTTCTTCAGTAAATTTGCTGCAAAAAAGTATGATTTAACATATTCACGAAATTAACAGTAGATACTTGTCAACAAAATGAACAGCAGTGATTTCTATGAATTTTCTTACTCATCTGCTATAAATCTCTTCACAGTTAATGCAATCTTTGGTTTCTTGCATAATTTCAATCAATTTTTTACCAAAATCATAGAAATTTTTGGGTCTGTGAGATATACAGCACGATGGAAAACATCCGCTATCGTACTTTTTCTGTCATTTTGACGTGAGTGAAAGACCATATCTTTTCGGTACAGCTTATGACAGGATTCATTCGCATCCTCCGAATAATAAGCCATTGGCAAAGGAAAATCTCCGGCTATGCAACGAGGAATTCATTCTTGCCCAAGGAAGTAATTCGTAATACGGACAATATGTTTCTCAGCAGAACTTTTCAAGTTCACCTAATTATTTGAAAAGTAATTTGCTTTCATTTTGTGTAACGCCCAGATTTCAAGACTAAGAATGCAAAAATAAAATTTTTTTACCCAATTTCAATTGCTTTTCACATTTGAATGCCGTTAATATTACAAAAATATTGCGAACCAAACGCTCATCCGTTTCTAATGTCTCCGAAAAAAGCTCTGACTTTCCGAAACACCTTCTTGCAAGATTGCCCGGATTTCTCGTATCATGCCTTTGCTGTATTTTGTTAACCCGAACCCGTAAACTTTCGTATATTCTTGCTTAGGCATGCATATTTCGCTCATTGAATTTTTCTAGAAAATGGACAAATTAGATTAATTTCAGGATATAAGGAGCAAGAAATTCTACACTTGAGTAAAAAACAATAATAGCATTCATAAGGGTTGCATAATTCGTGTGAGATGGTTTAAGAGTTTAAGAAAAAATATACATTTTAAAACTTTTCTTACATCCCAACATTTGATGGTTTTTCTCTATAAAATGTAGAGCAAATATTCGAAAGCTTTAATCTCATCATGGAGTAAACCCAATCCATATTTCAAAGATGAATTATTCAGAGTAAGCTCGTCTTCCAAATCACCAAATTGATGAGCTGTTCTCAGACACATCAGCATCTACTTGTGTCTTTATTACCGACAATGGTATTAAGACATTTCCCATCGAACATTGTCTGACATACGACAAACTCAACTCTCACTTCTTTATTATTAGCCATCTTAAATGTATGGGGTACCAGCTTCTTAATTTCTGCGTTTAAGCGATTAAATTTGCGTGATGTCGCACAATCGTCCTCTTTTTCAAGTACTATTCTTAGAGGACGACAAAAACGGATACTTTGTGGAGTGGGATTGATCCCAAAACAGTTATCCAAATAATTTTCCAATTTAATGATTATCATGCTGGTAACGAATAAAGATTGCTGAGCATTCAGATTTTCATTATCAGAATTTACACACCTTTGGTGGTGGTTTGTGTGCCCTGATGAACTATCGAATCCTAACGCAACGATGAGCTTGAAATTACGTAAATTATTTTGTTCCCACTTTGAAGCAACACTGTCACACAAACGTTCTGCAGTTTTATTCAACACGCTTTGCACTGGAATCATTACCTATATTTCTGACTTCTTATAATCTGCAAGCTGACATTCACTCATAGCTTTTTTAATTTCCCGGTATGATGGGTATATGAGACAATTCCTTTTTCTACTTTCTTTGACAAAGCCGAATAACTATTCTTATTGTAGTCATATTCCAAATGAAAAGCTAAAGCTGATTCTGTTGAGTGTTGCGTTTGATTCAAATCTTCACATGAAGCAGTGGGGCCCAATTCATTTAACTTTACTGATAATTTAAGAACTGAGATATTATTCTCGGCATGCTTTATAATTTCATGAGCTCTCCTGTACTTGGTCGCTTTAGAGGATCCTTCAATATGTACTCCTTCTCTCCCGGTGTTCTTCCTTATTTTTGACTTTTTACATTGGCGACCTGATTTTTGCTTAAAACTTTTAGTTTTGGTCATTTTGAAACGTTATTTTCATTGAATTATGATTATTTTCATCATCATATATAGAACATACAGGTAACTAAAAGAAGTAGAAGTAATCCAAAACATTGTATTGTTTCAAGGTAATTGTCCATAAAGAGTAACATATTGAAGATTGAAAAATCTTACCTCAGATTATTCCTGTGTGAAAAAGTTTATGCAATTCAATCTCCTTGTGATTGAAATGAAAATATATCGTTTTCTGTTCAATAACAACTCATGAACGTGTAACGTTTCGCGTTATTTATTTGTTCATCTACCGAATTCCATTTGTAAAAATATTGGCCAAGCCCACGTATAGTTCAAAATATTATTTAGGACAACGACATTCGAAATCTATTTCTTTACTTTTGGATTTCCCGAAGTGAGAATCACTTAACTCGTCTGGTGTTCAAATTGAGAAATAAGACGTGAAAAATTCAATAGATAATATTCACCTACAAAGCGTTTCTCAGCTATTGAGGAAAAATAAATAAATTCTGCTCTAAAAGCAAGAGAAGAAGAAATCTTAGGAATTTTAACACTTAATAATTTGCACTACAGATGGATGTTTTATGGTAAGAAGTCATATGTTCTGGCATTCGTAATTTATTTTAAGATAAGTGAAGCATTTTTCTGATTCTCTGGCAAATCTCAGTCTTACATTCATCGATTGTAAGTCAGAAAATCATTCCCACGAACCTGTATTATTTTTAAGCTATTTGAAGATTTAAGTTTTCGGAATAGAGGCATTTACATATATGGGCAAGCACTTAGCTTTTTATTTTTTTATCTAATTTTATTTGCGTTAATTGGACAAGCTAACCTGTGAGGCCAGGGAGTCGTCGAGACTACTCCCCAGAAACAGAGATGTAATGTGTTTATTGCTTTATTCAGGATTTTTCATTGAAATTATTGTCATTCGCAACCTACTTACGAGCCCTAGGTGTGACGAATCTCACCAGAGGAATGAAAGTCACTTGGGAATTTAAATAATTTTCAATATTGGACGAGGATGCTATCAGGCCAAGGATTTATCACAATTAACCCAAGAAAAGATTCGCATCTTTTCCAAATACACAATAGAAAACTTCAGTTTTAAAAAACAAGAGAATTTGAATACAGAAGAATTTAACTTGACTATTAAAAGGCAGTAAGCAATGCACGTTACCTCATTGCTTACTCCTGACCAGAAATTATCACTTTACTTACACGTAATGGCGTCTATCCATTGTAGTTATATAATCCCAACGCTTGGACCTAACGCAACACTACCTGAGACTACTCTCCCTGAAGCAGATACCTTTCGCGACCTCTCGCTAGGAGCCTCAAGAAACGAGTGACGAGACGAGTCGGACCGCTTTCCGGTTATACTGCCTGTTCGTGCAGGCCGAGCGAGCTATGCCGTGATTGGCTGGCGGTTCCCACTCTGTACCGACGGGATAGGTTTTCGTTCTCTCTATTTTGTGCGGATATTTGCCGCGCGGTATGGCTTCTTAAAGGATGCTATAATGTAGTTTAGTGATGGAAAACTATACCTTATTTCGTAATGTGAGCACGACTTGCTCATAAAAACGGTAGAATATACCTACACGTTACAAATCAAAAACTTTTTATTTGCTGTTATAAAAATTGATATTTCTGATGAAATCTATTACTATGGAAACAATTATAAAAGAAACTTTTTCTCAATGGTTCTCATTTTTATTTTTTTTAATGATGAAAGGCAATTTCAAGTCATGTCCTCATCATTGTTACAGTTTTTATCCGCCATGTTGGATGCGTTATTTTGAATTTTGACAGTTTCACTCTAGATTCGAAATCAGTGACCGAAGAAACTTTGCAATAGCAAATTTTAGCCATATCGGCGTTATTTTAACAGATTTCACACGCCAGCCATATTGGCGCTATTTTCAATTTTGACAGTTTGACCTCATATTCGAAATCAGTAGCCTAAGAAACTTTGTAATATCAAATTTCAACCTTATTGGTGTTATTCTAACAGGTTGGATCAGCCATATTAGATCCGTAATTTTGATTTTGATAGTTTGACCTGGGATTTCAAATAAGCGACCCCAAAAACCTCAAAATACCATGGATGATAAAATATGAATCGGTGGAAATAATTCAGTCCTCAGAAAAATCGAGTAGGACATTCAATTGCCTTTTTCTCAGAACCAGAAAGCCCTAGCTCAAGTTACAGGCCATATTTGGATTCAGTAGGAAAACATCTATGAAAAAAATGTTCATCACATAAAGTGTCTTATCTTAGCCCTCGTGGTAATCGATAATCTAAAATTTGGTCAAAAAATGTCAACTTTAACCTAGATTTCCAGGGTCAAAAATAATTTTTTGCACCATTTTCAAGCCTTTGAGAAAAATAATCAAACGAGATAATAATTGAACCGCATAATTGAAAAAAAAGGATTGGTTGAATATACGAAGAGTATCAAATTAGATGATATTTGCACGCATATATTTATTTCAATTAAATTGACACCCTTCATAGGGAATAAAAGTGATATTGTTATTCATCTGTTTGTGGTGAAAAATTAAGACAAGAAAATGTCAATTAAAATCGCAACGAAAAAACGCTTAATTCTTATTCTACCTTATACCCTTATTATCCGGACGACTTTCCATCTGCATTTTAATTTCACGGAGTTGACACTTTAACTTGTGGATTAATTTTGGATTGATTCGGACTCCTCCCGTATACGGTGTTTTTGTCCGGAAAAATTCGGATTTAACCTGACTGTTCTCCGTTTGCAGTTTAGTTAGCAACTTTAACGTGCGGATTATTTCGGATTCATTTCGACTTTTGTCGGGGAAGATTTTTTTGTTCGGACAAATTCCGAATTTAACTGCATGATACTCCATTTGCACTTTCATTTCATGGGGTTGCAACTTCAATTAGCGGATTAATTTGCAGTTGACTTGGACTCTTTCCAGAGACGGCGACTTTTCCGGACAGATTTCGAATCTCGCCGGGCGATATTCCACCTGCACTTTCATTTCACGGAGTTGCAACTTCAACTTGCGGATTAATTTTGAAATGATCCGAACTATTTTCGGAGGAGATGTTTTTGTCCGGACGAATTTCCAATCCAACCGGATGGTTTTCCATTTGCCCTCTAATTTCATGAAATTTAAACTTTAATTATCGGATTAATTTCCAGTTGATTTGGACTCTTTCCGGAGACGGCGTCTTTGTCCGCACAGATTGCGGATCTCGCCGAGCGATATTCCACCTGCACTTTCATTTCACGGAGTTGCAACTTTAACTTGCGGATTCATTTCGAAATAATCCGAACTATTTTCGGAGAAGATGTTTTCGTCCGGACGAATTTCCAACCCAACCGGATGATTTTCCATTAGCACCTTAATTTCATGGAGTTGCAACTTTGATTAGCGGATTAATTTCCTGTTGACTTGGACTCTTTCGGGACACGACGTCTCTGTCCAGACAGATTTCGGATTCCACTGGACGATAATCAACCTGCAATATAATTTTACGGAGTTTCAACTTTAACTTGCCGGTTAATTCCAAATTAATCCGAACTATTTTCGGAGAAGATGTTTTTGTCCGGACGAATTTCCAACCCAACCGGATGATTTTCCATTAGCACTTTAATTTCATGGAGTTGCAACTTTGATTAGCGGATTAATTTCCTGTTGACTTGGACTCTTTCGGGAGACGACGTCTCTGTCCAAGCAAATTTCCGATTCCATTGGACGATAATCGACCTGCAATTTAATTTCACGGAGTTTCAACTTCAACTTGCGGGTTCATTTCAAAATAATCCGAACCATTTTCGGAGAAGATCTTTTTGTCTCGACGAATTTCCAATCCAACCGGATGATTTTCCATTTGCACTTTAATGTCATGGAGTTGCAACTTTGATTAGCGGATCAATTTCCAGTTGACTTAGACTATTCCCGAAGACGACGTTTTTGTTCTGACAGATTTTGGACTTCACTGGGCGATATTCCACCTGCACTTTCATTTCACGGAGTTGCAACTTCAACTTGCGTATCAATGTTGGATTGATTTGGACACTCTTGGGAGGTATTTTTGTCCGGACAGATTTCGGATTTCACCGTGCAATATTCCATCTGCACTTTAATTTCACGAATTTGTAACTTTAACTTACGGATTGATTTCGGATCGATTCGGACTCCATCCGGATTCTGTACTTTTGTCCGGACAGATTTTGGATTTCACCGGGCGATATTCCACCTGCACTTTAATTTCACGGAGTTGCGACTTCAACTTGCGGATTAATTTTGGATGGATTCGGACTTTTTTCAGAGAAGCTGTTTTGGTCCAGATAAATTTCGAATTTTAACTTATGATTGTCCATTTGCACTTTAATTTCATGCAGCTACAACTTTAATTCGCGGATTAATTTTCAGTAGGCTTAGACTCTATCCGGAGACAACGTCTTTGTCCGGACAGATTTCGGATTTCACCGGGCGATATTCCACCTGCACTTTAATTTCACGGAATTGCAACTTTAACTTGCGGATTAATTTCGAAATAATCCAAACTTTTTTGGGAGAAGATGTTTTTTTCCGGACAAATTTCTATATAATCGGATGATTTTTTATTTGCACTTTAATTTCATAGAGTTGCAACTTCAATTTTTTAATTAATTTCCAGTGAGCTTAGACTCTATTCGGAGACAACGTTTTTGCCCAGACAGATTTTCGATTTCACCAGCGATATTCCATCTGCACATTAATTTCACGAAGTTGCAACTTCAACTCACGGATTCATTTCGGATTGATTCGGACACTTTTCGGAGATGTTTTTATGTGGACAGATTTCGAATTTAACCAGATGACTTTCCATTTGCAATTTAATTTCACGGTCTTGCAGCTTTGCTTCGAACTACATCCGGATTCAATGTATTTGTCCGGACTAATTTCGGATTTAACGTGACTATTTTCCGTTCGAATTTTAATGAGCAGCTTAAACGTGCAAATTAATATCTGATGGATTCGGGCTCGGTCCGGAATAAGTTTTCGTCCGGATGCATTTCGGTTTATTGTTAGGCCGGAATATTTTCCATTCTGACTTTAATGAAAGTTATTTCAGACTCTGAACTCCCGACCAATTTTGGATCAAATCGGACTCTTTCCGGAGTGGAAGTTTCGTCCAGATGAATTTCAGTTCAGAACGGACTACTTCCCATTCTAACTTTAGCAGAAATTATTTCAGGTTCTGATTTCCAGACTCTTTTCAGAGTGAAAGTTTTGGTCCGGACTTAACTAGACAAATTCCTGATTGTTTTCGTACATTTTTTGGATTATACCGGACATGTTCCAGAGATAAATCGCGAATCGGATTGATTTTGGATAAGTTCGGACCAATTTCGAAGCTCGAAATTCTTAGCAGGGAAGAGATGTTGTATTGAAACTTTGTTCAGCAAGTGAACATAGTGTAGTGAAGTGTTATTATTGTTGTTAATATATTTTAATGATTCTTCAGGAAAGACAAGAAACGTTCTCAAAAATCGACTTGTCAAAGTGAAAAAAATATATGGGTCATTTCAAATAAAATTAACTTCGGAACTCAATATCTGTAAGCTTTTTGTTTCAAAGTTGTTAATTATTATATATTGATTTGACAGGATGCTTAAGAATGCATTTCAATGTGTAATGATGTTAGTGGTAACAAATAATATCCAGCAGAGCCTTTTTAAAGTCTGATCTCCGTTTTGAGGTAGACATGCGTGACATGAGGAATTACAAATTTATAAAATATATTAGTTTTAATGGTTACTTTTCAGAAAAATTTATATAACGTTCTTTAGAAACATATTTTAAAAATTTTGTGAAACGTATAAAGTTAAAATGACAGTGATGAGCAAAATAAAATTCATAACCTGTATCACTCTAAATTTATGGAAAAAAATTGAAAATTATACACATTTTTTGCTAAACTTTTATTACAGCATTTACATTTTACGTTATTAAGCATTAGATGCTGAAAAAATACACCACATTCATCAGTGCTTGATTAAGGACTGAAAAGTTTGATTCGAAAAACCTATTAAGTTCCGAGAAAATGAAGAAAATATGTTTTTTTCGCTCGCGGCGCACGATTTCTCCAACTTAGTTGCTGATTAAAAGTTCAATTTCCAATAGATCATCACTGGTGGATGGAATTCATCAGGGCTTATGCATCTTAATTGAAATTTTCGAATTCGCTTTTTAATTTTTTTTCAGTTTATAATAAAAAATGGGTACAAAAACCGTATAAGAACGCTCAAGTTTCCTGTGGAAAGACTATATCTGAGCTTTGGTGCATTTCTGGAAGCATCGGCTTTACGTGAGCGCTAATTTCTCTCTCTGATGCGATAATTGGTCTTTATTTTTTCAAGAAGTAAATAAAGATCATTAGAGGATGCTAAAATGATTTAATGGCAGGTATGCCGATTTTAATGAATTATTTATTAATTTTCAATTCTCTGGCTGAATTTTTTATTTTCATATTTTGATGCAGTTCGAAAATATTATCTCCTGAATATTGATAGTAAATGGTTCTCATTTTTTCTCTTTTTCCACGAAGATATCGGACCCTTCTAAGTGAAAAATTAAGTATCAAAAATTGAATTGAATTTTGGATACTAGGAAAGTAGATTTTTACAATACCCTATTTTTTATTTCGTCCAATATTTATTAAAGGTTCGTGCTTGTATATAGATAAGACATTCTTCAATTTTTATGCAGTTGAACCCATTTATATCACCACGAAAATTTTTGTTTAAAAAATTAAATTTTCAAATTTTTTTCCCGAACGATGCAAGGTATCATCATGAACTTCTCACGTCTATAAACATTTTTCTTCAAAAAAAAGGCTTCACCCGTATAAAACTCACGAGGTTTCTTTCTAGTAGAAGTGCAAATTTAATCCAAAATGACAAAAAATAAAAAGGCAGTAAACTTAAATATGTAAGATTTTTTCTGCAAATGGTTTTTACATTCTCATCTCAATGAAAAGATATTGGTTTTATGTGGAACTTGACTTACGCGGATTTCACCAAATTTCGACGTTTTCAGACTCACTGATTGTGAAAAAATGAATTCCATTTCGCTGTCTGTCTGTCGTCTTTTTATCATCGTCGTCTGTGAGCAGGATAACTTCCGAAAGAATTATCTGATTAGATTGCGCTTTGACACACTTTTTTGAGACCTAAGAAGGAAGAAATAATTTTTAGCCAAAAATTTTTGACCAACGGTTCTGGTTTTATCTATCGAAAATGATATTTAAAATTGAAAAATTCTATTAACCAGCAAAACTAAACGAGATACGAAAGAAATGTTAAGAAGCAAAATCGTTCACCTCCATAAGATCTACAAACTTACACCACCTGAGTAAATATTTTTCGATCGTTATTTTTTGGTCTATTATGATTATTTGAAATCAGAGTCATTGATTATTTTGTGATTATGAATTGAATGACGTTTTAGAATCATTATGTGACAGTCTTCATGAGCACATTTCAATGCATAATCTAAAAATGTATAAAAAAGTATCCGGATAGGAAGGTCAATAATCAATAAGAAGTCGTATTTAAAGAGGCAACGTTTCGGACCTTATGTGGTCCCTTTTCAAGCCTGTTGAAAAGAGTTTTTAATTATCAACAATTTTCTAGAAATAATAAATACAAAAAACATATTTAAAACGTTGTAAACATGTATACAATTTTTCTTGGCAAAAAAAATTAGAAAGAAAAATAATAAATATTTAAGATAACGAGCATGACAGACAACAGTTTAGTATTAGCTTAACAACAATAACAACATAAAGAATAAATAGTGTAAAAATAATTGAACAGGGAATAATATTTATATAAAGGAACCTTGAGGAACCTCAGTGAAGTTGTGACGAATAAAAGTGTAGTCTTCGTATGACAAAATTGAAGCATTAAAAAGGTTTGTGGAAATTGACCAAACCATTAACAATGTCTGTCTTAATGTATTATCGTAGATACATAAAGACGAAATTTTGCTATGAATTATTATATTTTAATGAAGTCTCACAGCAACCCATTAAAAAATCTATGTAAAAGAGGAAAGCAGTAAAAGAATTGGAAAATTATTATTTTAAAAAAAGTGAAGGTGAGTTTTCATTGAAAGGTTAGGTTTATATAAATAATGTAGTGTGAGATGAAGGAAAAGATATCTTACCAAAATTTATGTGCGGAAACATTGTGAAAGATGAGAAACAATTCCACTTTTAGTTATGAAAGTTAAAAATTACATTTTTGAATGATATTAAAGAGGAGTCATCCGGAAAGCTCCGAAACGTGCAGACGTCACTTTTAGACGCCAAGAAACAACTAAAGTTCAGAAAGTCATCATTTAACAATATGAATGTATGTGTGCTTGAAGACATCAGAAATTTACACTTTTTCAAAAGAATTAAAGTAAACAAAAGGTGCAATATGTAAATAATGATAAAAAGGTGAAAATAAAATTACAAGAAAAAGGTTAAGAGTTACATTAAGAGCTGTGAAAGTTGGTAGTTTAGAATTTTCTTATCTGAGATTAACAGACTTTCATTCTTTTCTAATAAAATAAGATTCAATCGTTAGTCGTTTTTTGAGATTCTTCACAACAGCTAAGATTTTTGGATGTTCAAAGTCAAAATTATGTCCGGTTTCAATTCTGTGTCTTTCAAGAGCAGTGATATTTTCAGTATTGTAGTCTCGGCGCGTGTGTTAGATTTGATTGGTCTAAATACAACTTTTGTGTAATTGTGGCGTAAAACAGTAGCAAGTTTGTCCGTTATTCCTGAGATATATGGAACTACAGTGAAGTTTTTGGAATTATTAGGTTCTGTTTTCCCAAACTGATTGTAAATATTGTTTATTCTGATTTTGATTAGTCTGTTAATGAGATTAATAGGGTAACCATTTTGAATTAAAGTTTTTTGAATTAATTTATATTTTGTGGTCTAAATTTGAAAGAAGATAATTTAATAGCTCTATCTATGAGTCCGAAAATCATTCCTTTCTTTTGTGACCAAGGGTGTTGTGATAAGAAATGTAGGTACCTACCAGACAATGTGGATTTGTGGTACCAATTAGTGAGGAGAAAATCATTATTAGTTCGGGTCACAGACACGTCTAGAAAATTCAATGTACAATTTTTTTCCTTTTCAAATGTCAATTTAAGATTTGAGTCATATGAGTTGAAAACTTCTACAACTTCATGTAATTTTATTTCCGGAATTATCATAAAAATATCATCAGCGTATCTTTTATAAAATGGTATTTCAAAATTTAAGGTTGAAAAACAATCAATTTCAAGAGTATTCATGACAATGTCCGCTATCACAGGAGATAGTGGAGATCCCATGGCCACTTTTTCCATTTGCTTATAATTTTTATCGTTGAATTTAAAATAAGTGGATCTCAGACAAAACTCGACACATTTAGAAGTTCATCCCTCGGTATCAAAGTGTATGGAGCTATTTCATTCCATTTGTTTTTGATAGTTTGTAGAGCTGGGTTAATAAGAATTGAAGGGAATAAATTTATCACATCTAAAGACATAAGAGGATGTTGTTTAGGCATTTTAAAGGTTTTAATGTCATTAACAAACTGCCAACTGTCTTTGACATTATAGTTTGATTTTTATATTAAAACCTTTCATAATGTTAGCGAAATATTTAGCTTATTTGGAGGTAGGGCTGTTAATGGTGGAAATTATTATTCTAAGAGGGTTACCAGTTTTGTGAATTTTTGGCATTCCATATGCTCTAGGAATAACTGTGGAGTTCACTTTTAGTTCTTTAGCATCTCTAGAGAAGATAAATGAATTATAGTCCCATCTGCTAACTATAATATTATTTGATTTTTCAGTAGTAACTGTATATTCAAATTTAACTTCTTTGAATTTGGATTGATCTGATAATAAATTTGACATTTTATCAATGTATTCTGATTTTTTCATTGCAACTGTTGTGTTGCATTTATCTGACTTAAGAAAAATTATATCTGAAATGTCTTTAACAAATTGTATAGCTGGACTAAAATTAAAATTTTTATCAAACTTTTCTTTATTTAGAATAGGAGAATTCAAAAAATTAAGGATAGTTTGAGAACATTAAACTCCAATTCCATTTTGTTTGTCTGAAGGCAGATTCCATACACCAAATTCAATAAAAGCTATAAAGTCATGTGAAGGAAAATGTTGTTTATTAAAAGAATTAAACGCAAAACCAAGTCCAAGAGATACAATTTGAACTACTTCCTTTGGTATTATATAAAATTTTCAAGCCAGGAGTTTGGGGTGTCACAATTTATATTTTGTCCAATGATTTTCTTTCGTTTTAGATTATTAAATTTGTTAGTTGAAAGTGTTTTATGTTTTGAAAATAATTTATCGTAATTTATGTTTTCAAAAACAAAATAGTCACTGAAAATTCTAAAAGCTAAATGTTTAATTATTGCATCATGTGGGAATCTCAGTTGTTGGTTTATGTCAAAAATTTCACAATGTACGTCCCTGATTCTGATGTTAGGGTTTTAATTTTGACTGTTTTAGAAAGTCTGTCAATTCTAGATTTATTAAAAGGATCCTAAAATCTAAGATTTTCCAATCTATTGTGATATACTAAATGTGGTGGAATAATACCACTCGTCCGACATCTGATTGAAAAAATTCTTTGATTCCTTAAGATAGCTAATTTAGATGAATCCGAGAAAATTTTTGTAAAATTGTTATTAATTGTAATCCAAAGTGGAATCTAATCCACAGGTAGAAAACTTCATCAGCGTTTGGAGGATATCCGTCATGGTCAGAGTGCATCTCTTCCTTTAGTTTTTGAAAAGGGACCACACAAGGTCCAAAGCGTTGCCTCTTTAAGATACGACTGTTTATTAATTATTGACCTTCCTCTCCGGATACTTCTTTATACATAAACTTGAGGTCAAAACTTAAGAAAGAGGTGCACATTGTTCTAATCCTTTTAGGAATAATTGCCAAGGAGCCTAAAAGGTCCTCTCTATATTTTTCCCAATCAGTCGCTCTTAGGTTCCTATACCTAACCGGATCAGACTTATCAGCTGTCAGGGAAACACATATATGTCAGTGATCAGATAGGGATATCTCCGGCGATATATGCCGATCCCTGAATAACTCGCTATCGGTTATAGAGCACAGGGTTGAGTCAATAACTTCTTGACATCCAGTCGTCACAAAAGTTGGTGTATTTCTCCGATTCAACATAGTCCAATCGGTACTTAAAAGATAATATAAAAGGTACTTACCTGTGTCGTTTATGTTCTTACTGTTCCATATTGTAGTATGATGTGCGTTCGCATCACATCCAATGGTCAGTGAGAAAGAGGGTTGCCGCCGCCTCGCATTCGTGAATACGGGGTCCGAGAGCCGAGAGAGGTGCGCGAGGTCAGCGGAATTACGCAGTTTTCTCTGACTTTTTATATCATAGAAATTCTTGAAACCGAATAACGGCCATCAAGACCATACCCGATAGTGGACATAAATCCAGAGTTCAGTGTAAGTGGTATGCTGAGCAAATCACCCTGGTCTCACGTCTCCCTTCTCTTTCGTGTTCGATTTTAATCACCACTAGGTCTTTAGTACAGAACCCAGGTAAGCTAATATAATCAACATTCCTTCGAAAGTAAATTGCTGCGATAGGGCTCTCATCAGTTCTATTCTAGATTAAAGAGCCGCACTTCTGACTTATATACTTAACTTCTACCTTGTAGCACCAAAGTTCTTGAATCAGAGTGAAAGCTGTTTGTTCCACCTAATACGCCTGCTTAAGACAGCCGACGCAGCTTCACAGTGGTGAAGGTTCATTTGGACAAAATCCAAATTCGAGGAGTTTATGCTATTCATTCAAGAGCCAGCGTTCTCCTGCAAGTGTTGCAGGGGCGGCTCGTTCTGCTATCCTTGTAATTTCCTTCGGCTTGTAAAGGATTTTTATCTGGATCCCTTTCATCCTCAGATACCACCTTGATCAAAAAGTTTTAGGACTCGTCACCATGTGGCGCTCTCGATCGGCCGATTTCAATTCTTCTTTTTTTGTTGTGTTGGTAGAAGTGTCATTGATGTTCTGTCAGATTATCAGCTTGATAGCTTGACATTTGTTGAAGTGACGCCGTATTGCGTACATCTATCTTTGTGTGTGGTTTCGATTTTTCACAAAAAAAAATGTCATCGACTTTGCATCAACGAGTTTGCATT
>JAUMHM010040463.1:0-15576 GCA_032362435.1 Melikaiella ostensackeni
AAATCGAGCGCAAAGCGCGAATATTATGATGAGAATGTATTCCTCAAGGCCGATAGAGCCTTAAGTAAATGAATTTCTTTTCTCATTTGAAATAAAAAATAAATTTAGTAATTTGTACATGAAAAATATATAACAGCACATCAAATTTTTTTAACGAATTTTCATCAACAAAAATTCCTCAATATGTCAGAAACTTTTCGTATGGTGCAGTGTATAAAAATGAATCTTTGGGAAGACTGGTCTTGCCTCCCGAAATAATAAAAAAATTGACGTCTATAAAAATAAGTATAAAATTATGAAAATAATAGTTTTCTCAGAAGCAACTACATAAACATCGTAATTTTTCAACACGTTCTTTCTTTTTAGTTTCAGTTTCCGTTGCCAAAACTTCCCTTTCTTATCATCAAGCTTATATTTTTATCTCTCTGAATCGTTTGAATATTCCCAAGACATTTTGTACTTTTTGGTACAAAATGTAGAAATACTTTTCGAAAGTTCCAAATGAATAGAGTAGGACTGAAAGGCTAAAGGAAGCATTCCTGGAAAAAATCCACGATCTTTTTAAAATCATTAACTAGCCTGAACAACAATAAATCAACTTAATATAGACAGTTCGATCTTAATAGCTCTACTAAAAAGACGAGGTAAAAAATGCATTGGTGTGTAAATACAATTTTTTAATTGAAATATCCGTAGCTTTACACCTTTGCCTGGTTCCTATTTCCTTTTTATTACTTTACTCCACAATTATAAATACGTTCTTAAATATATTCATAACAAATCTAAATTAGATATTCAACTGGAAAAAAAATTTATTGCTCCCTTTTGCAACATTTTGCAGTTTTCCATCCCACAAATGGTAACTTGGTCTACCCTCGTTTCATCCCTGTGAAGATTTTTTCTTGTTGGCACGGTATTCGGGAAGGTGCAATATTTCACTTCAAAGAGCAGGTAGCGAATCCGCAGACGAAATAATCCACTTATTTTGTTAATCGAGGGACTGATCCAGTGCATTGGACTGAAAAAAAAGTAGGAAAGATTTGAGATTATATTGTATCTATCAGTGATGAGTAAGTTACTTTTTAAACGGAAATAGTTATCCTTTTTGTTGCTGATTCAAAATGTAACTTTTTTTTAGTTACTTTTGCAAAAAAGGAACTATCGTTACTTTTTAATTACTTTTGTATTTTTAAAATATATATCCAAATTTAATTTTTACACAATTTCATTCATATCTGTCGACTGACAGCTCTTATACTTTTTATTGAAAGTCGTAGGTTAGTCATGACCAATACATTATATCTAAAATATTACAGGATAAATTTTCAACCAAAAATAGAATAAGTAAATTTTCGGTTAAAAAATTAATATTTAACCAAGAAGAAACGAATTTTCAACTAAAATGATGAATCTTCAAACAAAAAAGGCGAATTTTCAACAAGATACATGAATTTTTAACCAAAGAAGATAAATTTTTAACCAAAAATGGAATAGTTAAATTTTCAATTGAAAAAATTAATTTTCAACGAAAAAAAGATAACTTCTCAGCAAAGAATGTGATCGCTGATAATTCAACCAAAAAATTTCAAGTTTTAAATAAAAAATAACTGAATTAAAACAAAAAACGAATTTTCAACAAAGGAGTTGAATTTTCACTCAAGAGAGGAAAAAATCAACCTGCTTGTTCAAATTCCAAGCCAAAAAGGCGAATTTTTTACAAAACAAAATGTAATAGTTGATATTTCGACCAAACACGATTGTAGTTTTAAATCAAAAACAGGTGCATTCAATCAAAAAACGAATTTTCAACAAAAGAGTTGAATTTTCAAACGAATAGAATGATTTTCTATCAAAATTGTTGAATTTTGAACAAAATAAATGAATTTTCAAACAAATAATAAAATTTTCTTGAAATCTGAAAGTGTAATTATTCCAAAAAAAGTTCTAAATCACATCATTTTGAATAGAAAGCATTAAAAATTGAAGGATTCTAAACTTCCTTTTAAACTGAACATTTTTTTAATTAGATTATTTTAATTGTGAAACTAAATTTTTTTTCAAATAGAATCCCTTTAAGTTTAATTATTTTAATTTAAATTCAGCAATTTCTGTTAGGATTGAAAAATCTACGAAGTGGAACAATTGAAATTATAACGTTCGAGATTAAAAATCTAGTGTAATCGGAAATTTATGCGACTCACAATTATTAAAAATATTCAAATACTGGAGCCTCCAATTTTTAATAACCAGTTCAATTTTTAACAATTTTAAACTATACAATCATGAAAGCTTCAATTTTAAATTGATTCATTTCGAACACTTCATCTAAAATTGGCTATTCTAAAAAAATACTTATCAGTCCAATTTTGAAAAGTTAATTGTTTCAAGTCTGCAATTAGGAAGTGTTCAATTTGAAACGTTTTTCAAGTTTTGAGTATTGTTCAATTATAAGATGATATTTTAGTTGTTGACCAAGTAAAAGATTTAAATGAATTGATGTCAAATTTTGTCGGTCTATTGGTCAAAATTTGAAAATCAATCAAAATTAAAAAATCAAAAAATGTATCAAAATCAATCAAAATTTGACATCAATTCATTGTTCAATTATGAATCTATGAATTTGAAATTATTTAAAAATTGAAAATAATTGATAAAACTTCAATCAAAAATGTACATCCGTTCAACTATAATGACATTTGATTTGAAACACTACAATTTTAAACGATTGTAATTTTTAACGCTTTAATTTTAACATTATTTTTTGAACAGATTTAGAATTCTTTATTCTTAAAGTTTTCAAAAAAAAAAATTTCAACAGGATCTTATTACAAATTGCGTCATTTCATATGATATTAAATTAGTGACATTTGAAGTGATTCGAAAGGAATTCTTTTAAATTATGAATTTTAGAAGTTATATTATTGGAGAAAAATATATTAGCTTCTTGCGATCAACATTTCTTGTTGTTACCATTTTTATCTTGATAACTTTTCTTGGACACGTTTCACTTTCTTGTGAAGAAAAATTAATTTTTTCAATATTTCTTTAAAACTAAGAACTTTAGAATCTACGATAATAAGGAAGAAATATTTCTTTTTTGCAGCCCCCATTTTCCCTTTTCACCTTCCTTTATTATAAATCGCTATTATAGACATATGAAAACAAAACATTTTTTTCTGAAATAGTTCCTGATTAAAAGGGGTTAAGATAAAAGAGGCAACAGCAACAAATGTCGGCCGCAAAAAATAACATCTTTTTGTCCAATAATTTGGCTTCTAAGGTTCATAGTTCAAGAAAAAAATGGAAAAAATCCCTTTTTCTTAAAAAGAAAAAGTAAAACACTGTTCATAAAAAGGGTTTAAAGATAAAAAAAAGGTATGAGCAAGAAATGTCGGCTGTAAAAAACGCAAAAATGTGGTTTCTAAAGTTCATAATTTTAGAAAAAAGGTGAAAAAATACCCTTTACTTTACATAAAATGAAATGGTGTCTATAAAAGGGGATTAAGACAAAAAGGGTAAGAACAAAAAAAATGCCAGACGCACAAAAAATAAAACATTTTCCTCGAATAAATTAACTCCTAGAGTTCAAAGTCTAGGAGAAAAATGAAGAAAATCCCTTCTTCTTAAAAAAAAGTAAAACACTGTCCACGAAAAGGGTTCAAGATAAAGCAAGGTAAGAATGAAAAAAGAGAGACGCAAAAAACTAAATTATTTTTCTCCAATATTTCAGCTCCTTAAATTCATATTTAGGAGAAAAATTTCAAAAATCCATTCTCAATCTTAAAAAAGTGAAACTATATCTATAAAAAGGGTTCAAGATAAGAAAAAGGTAAGAAAAAAAATGCTGGACACAAAAAAACTTTTGTCCGATAATTTAGCTCCTAAAGTTTATAATTTAAGAAAAAAATTGAAAAATCCCTTTTTCTTGAAAAAAAGTGAAACACCTTACATAAAAAGGGTTGAAGATAAAAAAAGGTGAGAGCAAAGAATGTCGGACGCAAAAAAACTAAAATATTTTTCTCTAATAATTTAGCTCCTAAAGTTCATAGTTTAAGACAGAAATTGACTCCATAAGATTTTTTCTCAAAGAAAATAATGAACTCCTTTTTTTCATTTCTAAGTTTTACACATTACATAACTTCAACCGTCTTGCGAAAATTGAAAATAATTTCATGAAAAAATAGAGCTCAATTATTTTCATAAAACGTATCAATTTTTGAGGAGAGACTTTTAGAATATTTTTTTTTTTAATGGGCACCATAATCTTTATTAAAACATAATTTATATCTCCCTGCTTCTAAAATTTGTCCCCTATATTTTTAGATTATTATCCCCTTCTTTCAATTTCTTTTTAACCCAAGAAGGAATATTATATCCATTGGTTGATAGGTGATAAGACAATCATTTGGTTAGAAGGTTCTTTCAAAACAAGAATGATTAGAAAACTGATTGCAAAGATAAGACTTGGAAGAAGTTTCTAATAAGAAACAAATAATAATTTCTGAGGAATTTGAAAGAATTAAAGAACGATGAAAGCACTCGATGCGCATCATCATGAATAAAATCTTTCCCACTTGAGATATTTGAATAATGCACGACTGACTCTGCTCTGCAGAAAATAGAAAGGAGTGATTCAGATTCTGAGGTAATTTGAAACTCAAGTTTTCAATCTCTTGATTACGAGGACTTAATCTTGGCTACTATAAAAAATATTATCTTCAAGGTCAACGCTTTATCTAATGATAATAGATTTTAACAATCTTTTTAGGAGAAGCAACACGATAGAAATTTAAATCAGAATTTACTTGAGATTAGCATCATTAATAGCGCTCAGCACGAGTGTAGTTTTTTAGTTTGAAGGGATACATAATTTTTACTGTAAAATAAAATTTTCGAATAACTACTTACTTGTCAAAAGTTTTTGAACACTTGAATTCAAGCTTATATTAAATTATACTTTATTATTTTACATCCCATGAAAATGAGGTTAAACGGCAGTCGCTTGCCATTCGAAGAAATAAGTTTTATTATCAGTTTGTTTTTTAGGTTATGTAAATATAATTTTCCTAAGTTTCTTTAGAAATTACAAAAAGATTTTTCAGGATTTCAGATGAGTCGAAAAAGAATCTGAAAAATTGTAAAGAAAATTTTTTTACTTTACATGTCATATTAACGCAGTGCCGTAACCAACAACATAATAAATAAATAAATGAAATGAATAAATAAATAAATGAAAATACATAATAAATAGAAAATACAACAAAAACAATAACAATAACAAAGAAAAAACTGAAAACAGCCACTAAAAGTCATATTAACGCAGTATCGCAACGCAATCTTCCTAGCATAAATCTGTATTGAACTTTCCAGATCCTTTCCTGTTATTCCCATGATCTGCCAAATGAGTATTTTGGTAAATATTTTGCCCGCAGTATTTAGTAGGCTAAGCACTCTCTTATTAGTACAGTCACCTTTATCACCCTTTCCCTTGTAGAGTGGGACGATAATCGCCTTCCTCCAATCATTTGGAACATCACCGTTCACAACACACATATTCATAAATTCGGTCAGCCATAAAAACAAATATCCGCCACCGCTCTTAAGCATTTCAACAGTGATACCATTCACACCAGCAGCCTTACCATTCTTTAGTTTCTTAATCACGGATATAATGTCGTCGATATCAATTCTTCTTCTGTCACCTACAACCAGACTGTATAACGTATCCTCTTCAGTGTCATTATTGTAATGCTCCATAACCTGACCTTCATTCAATTTCTTCAAAAAATCACTCATACAGTCTTTTAATTTGTCCGAATCCTTCAAAAACATTTTGTATTTTTTCATCTTCTTCCGCTTTGATTTTATTCTTGCTTTCTTTGACTAGTAGCTTGGTTATTCTGTTTTTATCCTTGCTTTCTTTGACTAGTATCTTAGCTATTCTGTTTTTATCCCTACAATCATTTTCTAGTCTAGTCCTCTTTTCATTGCTAGGACCTTTACTATTTAGCTTTCTCAACTACGCTTGCTTTTTTTCATTAACAGTCACGCCGATTTCATCATTCCACCAAGCATCTCCATTCTTTCTTCCTACAACCGCAGCACCGCATACTTTAGATGCACTCTTGAAGATGCTATCCCGTAGTATTATTCTTGCACCCTCTACATTTTTATTGCCTAATGCCGTCTTCAAGTCTTCTTTATGATGCCCTAAATTAATATAAAATTAATAAATTAATAAAATAAAATAATAAATTATTAAATTAAAAAAATTTTAAAAAAATTAAAAAATTGAATAAAATAAATAAATAAATAAATAATAAAATAAAATGAAATTAATATAAAATATTTATTCAGCTTTTCACGATATACCAATTGTGCTTCAGGTTTCTAGAAATTCTCTATTCTAACTTGCGTCTGCTTCAACTTATTCTTTATTCTTTTTCTACTCATCCGCTACAACAAAGTCAATCATACTGTCGCCTTCGCCTCTGCACCAAGTATACATGTGGATCATTTTATGTCTGAACCAAGTATTTGTATCAAACAAGCCCTTTTCGAAGCATGAGCTAATTAATTTATCCCCATTACCGTTCGCTTTTTGAGTTTTTAAGTCGCCGAAATGACTCAGCACCCTGTCGGTACCTTCGCGCTGCACACCAACCCAGCCATTCATATCTCTGAGTAAAATTATTCTTTCCCCAGGATCGCAAGTATGCACCTAGAATATTATTTAACGAATCCCAGACGACATCTTACATCACTACTGTCACCATCAATGGGAGCGTAGCATGCTATAATAAATAGCTTTCTGATTTCGACTTTCGTTCTAACCGATAATAATCTAGAAGATACACATTCATCCTTTTTGACATGTTATTTTGCTCTATCATTCATAATCAGACCGACTCTTTGGCTGCCATATGATCCACTCTTGGCTAAAGCTCAAGTCCATTTTTTATCTTTCTTATCTCACATCCCTTCTTCTTTGTCTCCGGTACACATAAAATATCTAGCTTCTTCACGCACATTGTATCCCACAATTCATTTTACCCCTTTCGTCAACAAAAATGTCAATCCCATCCGAGGCTGCATTATTATTTGTACTGCTAATTATTTAAATTATACACCCAACTACCAGCTTGATGCGAGAATATTGCCTGAATAAAAAAATTTTGTTAATTTAAAGCTTTTTTCAATGTGGAATAATTAATGGGTTCTAGTTTTTCGGCACTAATTTTGAACAATCAGAAATTAAAAAGGTTCAAAACATTCTTGCGCTGTATGAATTTTAAAGAATAAACAATTTCGAAGCACTTGAATGTTGAAGACATTTAAAATTCAAAAGAATCCGAAATTTGGAAAGACTAAAAGATATTAAAAGAACCCAAATTTCGAAAGAGTGTGAGTTAAACTTAAAACTTTTAATTTCAAATCCAAAATTTTAAAAACGGCTTCAAATAGAATTGAGATAGCATTTAAATCCGAAATCGAAAATTTGAAACTGTACAAAATTTAACACTGCCTCAAATTTTGAAACCATTAAAAATTTGAAAGCTCCCAAAATTGTGAAGAAAGGTAAAAAGTACAACAGCCAATAAATTTTGAAAGAACGAGCGTTCCTTTAATTTTTTTTTTTAATCGGAATGTTTAACTTTTTTTATTTAAATTTTACTAATTAAGAAAGATTCCAAAATTTAAAAGTGACAGAAATTTTAATAACGTTGACTTTCAACTTTATTCTTTTCAAAACTCGAATTTTTTGTATTCGAATTCTTATTAATTGGGAAGAATTTCTAGCTTGAACTATTTCCAAAACAGAAAACTTTGACATTTTTGATATTAATAAAAAATAATGCTTTTATTTGGCATTCTTTATTCTTGAAATCATTCACATTCAAATATTGTTGAATTTGGAACTTATTTATATTAAAATTGTTCGATTCTAAGCTTTTTAAAATTTCGACGCTTCCAACTTGATATTTTACACTCGTGAATGTGATTTAATTAAATTGATGATCAATTTTAATTTAATTCTAGAAATTCAAAATCCTTGAAAATCCGTGAAATATTTCAAACTATTACGAGATCCCTTGAAATCTTTAAAAACCGTGGGAATCTTTCCGAATCTCTTAAAATCCCTTAAAATATTTGAAAATCCATTAAAATCTTTTAAAAGCCATTAAAATTTCTGGAAATCCCTTAAAATTCTTTATAATATCCAAAAATCCCTTAAAATTCCGTTTAATCTTTTTAAATCTAACGAAATCCTCTGAAATCTGTGGATATACTTTGAAATCTTTGAAATCTCTTAAAATCCTTTGAAATTCCGCGAAATCAGCGAAACCGTTTCAGTCTCTTGAAATCCTTTGGATTCTTCGTAAATCATTTGAAATCCCGTGCAATCCTTTGACACCTTACGAAATTCCTTCAAATCTTCGAAATTCAATTAATATTCCCTGATATTTTAAAAATTCGTGAGAATATTTATTTTAGGGTATTTTGAAAGATTCAAAGGCATTTTCAAAAGGTTAAAAAAATTTCAAGTTATTTCAAGGGATTTAAAAAATTTTGAATGCTGTTGTAAGGAATTTCCTAGAATTTCGGATGATGCGGAACGATTTTACAGGACCTATAAGGTTTGAAGATATGTATTCAAAAAGATTCCAAGGGATTTTATAAGATTTCCGGGGATTTCAATGATTTTAAGGGATTTTATAAGCTCTCAAGTTATTTTTAAAAAATTTTCAACATTTCAGGAAATATCATCAGATTTGATAGAATTTCCCGGGTGAATTACAATTTTGATTTTTGGAACAGGGAATTTCATGAAGAATTATAATTCTATTTTGGAAGACGTAACTTTGACATGGAATGTGAAATTTGGGAAAATAATTTAAATTCTCATTTATACAAAAGGAATTTACGAAAACAATCCCTGATCCAAGTTAGAATTCGTTATATTCTGAAAGTTTCTTACTCTAAATCAGAATTTGTTTGAATCTAAATATTATTTTTTTTTTGCAATTAAAAATTAGCCAGAATTTGGAACTTCCCTCTTCCAAATTAAAAAAAAAGGAATTACTACATTTTTGAATTATACTAAAAAATATTGTAAATAAATATTATATATTTTTATTTATTTAACAGGGAAATTTTAAAAATAAGTATAATTGTGACTTAGAACAGGGAATTTCCTTAAAGAATTGTAAATCTTATGATCAACACTTATCTGATGTTCCAACTCAGAATTATAATTCTTTTTTAAAATTCTCTGTTCCAGATCAGAAATCTTTGAAATCTTTAAAAATGTTTAGAAATATCAAAATCATCCGTCGGATGGACACCTTATAATTACCGTAACAGGAAAATGACAAACTGACCGAGAAAAAACCAGGAAATGACCGGGAATTTGAAATCATCAAACTAGTGTCAACAGTGTCACAAATTTGAAGAAAGAGTGGCAAAATACTGCCATAAAATTTTTCAAATATTGAACTTATATATAAATGGAAATAAAGAATCGAAGAAGGTCAGAACACTTTTTTTAGCCTTTTTCGAAACTCAGCCTTTACCGGATTTGATTCTTTTTGTAGCTGGCTTGACTATTTCATTTACATGAAAGTTTCCCTTGTGGTAATCCTTTCTGTTTGTTCCCAGTTAATCCTTGTTGTTTGTTCTTTGTTTATCCTTCTTGTTTATTCCTTCTCCATCCTTGTTATTTGTTCCTTGTTCATCCTTGTTCTTTGCTCTTTGTTTTTCTTTATTGATTATTCCATATTCATCTTCGTTGTTTGTTCCTTATTCATCCTTGTTTGTTTATTCCTTCTCCATCCTTGTTATTTGTTCCTTGTTGTTCTTTGTTTATCCTTGTTGATTATTCCTTGTTCATCCGTGTTGTTTGTTCCTTGTTCTTCCTTGTTGTTTATTCCTTCTCCATCCTTGTTATTTGTTCCTTGTTCATCATTGTTCTCTGTTCTTTGTTTTTCCTTATTGAATATTCCTTATTCATCTTTGTTGTTTGTTCCTTGTTCATCTTTGTTTGTTTATTCCTTCTCCAACCTTGTTCTTTGTTCTTTCATTTTTTGCGCCTATGAAAATATCAGAAAAAAATTTTTTACACTTGAGGGTTTTCTTGGGATTAAAATGAACTTAGATGGACCAAATGTTGGATGGACCAAACACTTCCAAAATTTGTTAGGTGCGGTAAACAGTGATAAGTAGGATTCGAACAAAGAAAGTGACAAGGCACAAAAAGAAAGGAAAACAGCAAAGAAAGGGGCTACAGGGGGATGGAGGATGAACAAATAGAAATAGAGGAAGAAGATATTTCAAGCAGTGATATCTCAATCAATGAGATGGCAAAAGCCATAAAGAAAATGAAAAATAGAAAAGCAGCACGGGGGGATGGATGAAATTATAGTAGAATTCATCAAGGGATTACCAAAATTAAAGATAAAAGAATTACACAGAATATTAAATGGATTTTGGATAAATGATAGAGTAGGAAGAGGTTGGGAAAAAGCCGCAATAGTTCCTATGTTTAATTGGTGAGATGAAAATGAAACAGGAAACTACAGGAGTGTCTTCTTGCTGGACACAGGTTATAAAACATTAGCGGGGATTTTAGATGAATGAATAAGAGAGTGGATAGAGGAAAAGAGAGTGTAGAAAGAAAGTTAAGCGGAGTTCAGAAAAAGAAGGTCGACAAGAGATCATTTACTTGTATTGAGCTCGCTCATTCATAATAAAATAAGAAGGAAGGGGATAGGTTGCATGTGGCTTATACCGACCTGCAAAAAGAATTCGATACATTCGATACAACATATTGAAAAACAACGAATGAGGTGATAATAGAAGAAGGGACTACAAACGCCTT
The DNA here is from genome assembly GCA_032362435.1 of Melikaiella ostensackeni. Taxonomy (NCBI): domain Eukaryota; kingdom Metazoa; phylum Arthropoda; class Insecta; order Hymenoptera; family Cynipidae; genus Melikaiella; species Melikaiella ostensackeni. The sequence goes on from JAUMHM010040463.1 coordinate 10,880, forward strand.
CGAAACCAAAAGAGGAATAGGGATGTCCTTTGAGAGCTACAGAAAAAAGAGAAGGAATGAAGAATATATGTATACTTGAAATAGTTGATACATTTATTTAAGTTACTGGTTTTCAACAGGAGGAACTAATAGAAAGCACGTCAAGACAGTGGTGGGTAAGTTGCAAAAAGTGGCAAATGCAGCTTGGGGAGTGATGAAGAGAGAAAGAATAGGGGAATTAGGAAGACGGCTATATATGATGGATGTTTTAGCTAAATCAGGGGGATTATATGGATTTGAGATTTGAGGACGGGAAAGGTGGGAGGAAATTGAAATGCCACAAGGTAAATTTGTAAAGGTGGCCATGGGACTCGATAGGAACACTCCAGATTACATCTGGAGAATGGAAGCGAAGGAATAGCATTGAAGTTGAGGCAAGAAATAGGGCTAACAAATATCTTTTGGAAATAATTGACGTGGATGAAAAGAGGTTACCGAAAATTTTTTAAAGAAAGAGTTGAGAGGTCTGGAAAATGAGAATCCTTCTAGTTGGGGTATGAAAGCAAGGGAAGTAGGAGATGGTGAAACTCCGGATTGGATATGTAAAGGGATCATAAGAGAGGAGATAGGCAGAAATCTAGACAGGGGAGTAATAACCAGGAGGTATCAAGAAATTCAGAGGAACTGGAGCAGGATCGAAAAATCTAAGTATTGCGAATTCTAAGGAGATGTAGAGAATAATTTAGGAAGAGAAAAATATTGGAACGATAAGAAAATGGAATACAGAGACAAGGAGCAATGGGTTAAATTGCGGTGCGGAAGTGCAGGGAGGACGGGAAACAAAGGTTTTAAAGATATAAATTGTAGATTATATGGGAAGATGAGGAGAATTTAGATCATATGGTAATTTGCAGGGTAGCAAAAGAATTCATAGATAAGAGCTGAGTGGGGAAGATAAAGGAGTGGATAAAAGACAGCTGTGAAAGTGACGTAATGAATAAAAATATGCTTAGCATTATTAGCGAAACCGAGCGGCAGCCTTTGCAGATATGCAAGGGAAATTGAAAAGGTAGCTAGAGAATTAGAAAGAAAAGGAAGAGAGAAGGATGGAGAAAGAGAGGAGCAGGATATATAGAGCAGGAGCAGGAGGCAATAGGGGTGCAGGGCGCAGCCCTAGTGGGGTTGCAGGGGGCGAGGGCCTCTGCTGGGGGGTTCGCGGGCGAAGCCACCCTATAGGAAAAAAAAGAAATTTGAGGTTATAAGCAGTTCTGTTGTTCTAATAGGTAGCGCTAGCTGCTCAAGTCAAATTTCCGCGAAAATCTAAATTGGATAAATGAAAAATGATATTTAATATAAGTTATTGAATATATATTAATACCAATTATATATAATAATAATAATAATAAAATAGGCGGAAGCGCCTAAATTGGCTACGTTACTAACAGTCACTAGCGAGTGACTAGAAGGTTGGTACGCATTGCTCGACAGCTGTATTGGAAGAGGGGGCAGTGCGCAACTCTTTTAACGCCCTAGTGCGTTAGAAAGTAGAAAATATTCGAGTTTTTGATAAGAGGTAGTACAGAAAATAGTTTTATAGTTTAAGTGTAATATGTAATAGTCTAAATAAAATAGATATAAGCTTATGCGTTAAGTAACATATAATCGGAATGGGGTGTTGTATATACATAATATGTAAAAACCCGAGAGATGGGTATACAGGTATATGGAAAATAAACTGAGTTGAATTGAATCGTCTTTCTTTTTCCTTCTTCTCAAGGGAAAGTGAAGAAATAGTAGCATTAGCGGACAATTGTGAGAAAATAGAGTCTTTAGTGTCATCGCTCAAAAAAGTGTCAAATAGTGTCAACAGTGTGGTGAGTCCGAGGACTGCAATTATGAAGTGCATCTTGAACAAATAAATCTTACTTTCAACATTTCAAGTTCAGTGGAATGAGATAAGGTTCTTAAAGGAGTTGAGAAAAAAGAAGTTGTAAAAACGCCAAATTCTTGGGCTCTTTTCTGTATAGGGTTGCACTTTTATCAGGAGTAATTCCCGCTCTGAAATTTCAACTAGGCGGGATGTGCCGTTACGGATAGGTAAAGGAGATATTGTGCATGAAGGTGGGGAAGTTACTTTATGGTAACCCTGTAGATTACTACATACATTGCGCCGGCCGGCTCTCTCAGGAGAGGAGTAACTGAAGTAAAGCTAAAGCCAGGTTGGTGCCCCCGCCAGGGTGAACGAACGGGTACGCTCAGGCAAAAGCAAACCCGTGTGCCTCCCTCCACCTCCTCTTTACTTTATTCTCATCCTCTCAGTACCAGCCTCCCTGCCTCAGGTTTAGCGAAACCTTCATCTCTGACGTCACGATAAAATCCAGCCCAAAATTCCAAACCCTTTGGCTCTGCTTCCAAATGGCCCTTGAAATCGGAACCTTGCACCCCTCGATTTACAGGGTTTAAAATAATACGGAAATTAATATTACTATGATATGCCACGAAAATGATACCGAAATCGAGAGAATTTCGATCGTCCGGAATGAATTATCATTTTTCATATCATAATGATTTGATTCGGGGTCATGTATTAAGGCAAGCCAAGATGGCCATCGTCTTGGAGTACTTTAGCCAAAGATCTTTAGCTCATATGCGAGCTTTTTATGATTTCTAATCGTGGAGTGTACTTGAAAAGTTACAAAATAACAAAACTTGATAACAAAATATACCTCCTGCTACGTGTAGTTGTCATTTGCACGCGCTTAGACAAAATATTTAGGTTATGACATCCGCGCCAAAAACTGGCGGCCATTTTTTTAGATTGACTGATGACCCTGAAAGCAGATCAAAAGGATCCGAATGAACAGATCATTATGATTTCGAGAGTCGTATGATCACTGGAGAAAAATGCTCTCCAACATAAATGATCCTTTTTTTTACTGTGATTGTGCGTTTATATCTTTAGTTCAGGATTCGGACTCATGCCACTAGTTTGCCATTATTTTGAAAAAATGCCACTACTATTTTTTTGCAATTGTCCACTAATGCCATTAAAAATATTTTTAAACTTCGAGGATTGGCTAAAATAATCTGAACTGCAATAAAAAATAAAAAAAAACCTTTTTCAACTCAGAAAAAAAAATTAAAACCAAAATTTTGTCCCTTCAAACTCAGTAAAAACGTTATAAATAAAAAATGTCCCTCTTTCACTTCGGTTAAAAGTTAAAAACCAAAATGTCTTCCCTTCCAAATTAATAAAAACTACATAATACCTCCTTTTGACCTTAAAAAAATATTAAAAGTAAAGAATTTGTCTACCCTCAACTCATTTAAAATGTTAACCAAATTTTCCTTTTCCAATTCAGAAAGCAATTAAAAACAAAATTTTCCTCCCCTCCAGCTCAATAAAACTGTTATAAATAAAAAATTGCTCCTTTTCATCTTGAGAAATAAGTTCAAAGTACAAAATTTGCATGAATTTAACCAATTTAAAATGTTTTTAAAAAATTTCCTCTCCCAATTCAGAAAAAAAAACAAAAGCTTTAAAAATAAAAAATGCCCTTTCTCAACTCGAAACATAATTAAAACCAAAATCTTCTCCCTTAAAGTTCAATAAAAATGTTACGAATAAAAATGTCCCTCTTTCAATTCAGCTAAAAGTTAAAAACCAAACTGTCCTATTTAAACCGAAAAAGTGAACAAAAATGACTAATTTCTAACCCAAAAAGTGACTAAAACTAGCTGTGAATTCGATCTCGAGTGTGTCCACTTTGTTTTTATTTATAATTGTATGGTGCTTATTTCATGGGCACACAGACACATATGGACAATTGGTCAGAACATTGTATAAGACATTTTGTAATTGAGGAACGTTCAATTATACGAATTTAAACATTTTCGAAATTGTCACCATTATACAAAGCTTCCTCTATGAGGAAGCAATTTACAAAAAGTAACGAAGGTGCATTAATAATATGACTAATGTTTTTTTTCAATTCAAAAGAATTCAAAAGAATTTGATGATATTCACAAGAATTCCAGGTAAATTTTAACGAACTCACGATAAATTCATCAGAATTCAAAGTGAATTCATGAGAAGTCAAGTTAGCTTCAACAAATTCAGGGTAAATTTAAAATAATACAAATAAATTGAAATAAAAATCGAAAATCCACCATTTATTTCAGTAAAATTAGAGTGAATTTAGAAGAATTTCAGGAAATTCAAAAGAATTTGATGAATTGCCTAAGAAATCAAGGGTGAGTTTGAGAGGCTTCAGGGTGAATTCAATGAAACGAAAAAAATATAAATCCATTGAATTGAGTAGAATTGAGTGAATTTAGAAGCATTTAGGGCGAATTCAAAAAAATTCCAAAGAATTTAGTGTGAATTCGACACAATTCAAGTGAAATGCAAAAAAATTCAAAAGGATTCATGATAAATGAATAAAAATTCAGGGTGAATTCCAAATAGTTTCAAATGAATCGAAAACAATTTAAAAAATCTGCCCGCTTCGCGGGCACATTCTCATCGCGCGCTTCGCTCGCAAGTTTGAGCGCGCCTGGGGCGCGCGATTCGGTCGTCGAGCTTCGCGCTCCGAAACATGTGGATCTCGCGCTTCGCGCTCGGTGTTATATGTTTTTGACGTACAAATTACTAAATTTGTTTTTGATTTCAAATGAAAAAGGAAATTTATTTACTTAAGGCTCTATCGGCCTTAAGG